>BMAW01090697.1:0-47059 GCA_019974015.1 Nephila pilipes | reverse complement strand
TATATATATATATATATATATATATATATATATATACATATAAACACCAGTAAATATTTTATGTTTTAATCATTTAAAATTGTCTTATTTACTCAATTTATTACCGTGTACAACATCTAATTATTTTTGTACTGATATTCGGATTGATAGATTTTAGAAATGCAAGTGAAGCGATTAATCGAACATCAGGTAAAATATATATGCGTGATGAAAAAGGAAGTCATGAACAAATTAGAAAACATATCCTTTATGCAAAATTATAGCAAATAATTTAATTGAAAAATATAGGTTGATAATAAACAGTAAAATATATAATAAGCAGTAGGTCACTTATATTTTTCTAAGTGCTGTTGAGCATTTTAACCTTAATTTATATCTTAAGTTGCAAACTTCTCTTCGTGTAAACCTACAATAATTTGGAAATATTATTGAAATTAAACGGTGATTGGTGTAATACGAAACTAATAGACAGAAAATTGTTTCAATTATGATATACTACTTCCTGATTTCTATTTTTGTTTTGCAGTATATATGTGAAAAATATTTTACAATGTAATTGTACTCCATTGTAACTGGATGTATTTTACTTAAAAATCTTTTACTTCTAATGTAAACTCACAATTCTTTGTCTGATCACATACTTACGAGTACACTTGGAACTATATAAAGTTTTCCAAAATAAATGGTAAATAGTTTTGATAATTTGCATATGGTTTTGATCTACTAAAGTTGTTTTAACACGTGCTGATTAATTATTCTATGATGAGTTATAAAATAGTATTAGTTAAAAAAAAATTTCAAATCCACTTTTGCAAAAATGTTCTGAGGATTTAGAATATTTCACGTAATATATTAAAGAAATTTTTAAAATAAAAACATTCTAATATTGAATTTTACGATTTTCTGATTTTATAAATTTCTTGTTTCTATATATGAATTATTTTTACTAGTGGTATGCAGTAACACTTCTTACAAGTTTATCGTAGATTTTAAACTATTTTAGAGGGTAAAAGTGATAGAAAAAAGTCGATAAGTAACAGATGAGAGCTTAAAAAATCGTTTAGAAGCTTAAGAAAATTTTTGTCAATCAAATAAGATTGAGATATTTTATCAGTTTACTGAGAATTAGAAATAAGCTTTTGTAAATACTATTCACACTTTTTTCATTCGGATTCTTAATTTCCTTACATGAAAAGTGGCCGCGGTAGTCTAGTGGTAATGGTCGCGGACTCGTGGCTACCGGTTTTCATCGCGACGTAGGTTCGAGCCTTGGTGACACTGGTGATCCACCTTGTCGCCGAGGCTGATACGCGTTAAATCTGACGAGGCTCTCACACAAAGTTCTCTCGATGGCGTGGTGTGGAATTTTGGAGATGGAAGTGCCAGCTCAGGTGTCGTCCTTGTCCGAGGTTCAAAATTACAAGGTCCGACGCCAGTAGTTCTCGCGTTGATTCTAGTGCGATGTTAACAAAAACCATAATTGCAAAGCAGAACTTTTATAAGTATATATATATATAAGTATTCATGTTCAGTTATTTAAGCATTTATCTCAGGAATTTCAAATATATTTTGGTTTTTTGAACATAATTATTACAAGATTTTATGTAAGATAATTTTTTGGAATGATATCTCATAGTGGAAAAACATTTTAACTAAAGTGTTCTAAATTTATTAAAAAATCCAATTTAAAAAATAAACCGTCCTCAAAATTTAAGCAAAAAATTAAACGTTTTTCATGTTTTAAAAAATTCCTTGTTGAAGAGAATGAATATAGAATTTATTAAAACACCTCGAATACGGCGAGCAACTTTTGTTGGAAGTACTTTTTACATTTATTAAAATTTATTTCGTTCTTAATAATCAGGATCTGAATTTCAAAATCCAGCATTGTGAGATGTTTCGGAAAATTAGGTAGCTTATATTGTGTTGCTGATTTCACAGTTATTTCTGTGGATTCTTCTCATCTAGTTTTCCTTTATTTAATAAAACTAAAAGAATTTTACGATACTGTAAAATTTAAAGTAAACATTTTCATCATTTTCTTATCTGAATCGTCTGGAATTCTTAGAATCACCTGCAAGTGGTTAAACATTTTCCAAGCATAATATATTTATCTTGTTATTGCAAATGAATAAAAGGGGAAAGCAAATTTTCTTGAGATCAATAAATTAATTTCATAGAAAATAAACAAATAAAATACACTCTATAACATAAAAAAAATAAAATAAAATAATAATAATAAAAAAAAAAAAAAACGACGCACCAAGAACGAGTTGCCTGATTGTAATGAAATTTAGTATGCAAAGACATTTGAACCGAACATGCAAATGATTAAAAAATGAACAGTGGATGAATAGAGGGGGCTACAGTGCATAGGAATTGCACACTCAGCAGGTGTACATAAGAAGCGATTCTCAATCGGATGGTCAAATCTTCTGTTGCATTGCGATTTAGGATACCTTTCAACGACTGAAAAAGTGCCTCACCCCAGGATTCGAGCTCATTACGAGCAACTGTCAGAGTTTGAAAGAGGTCGTATCATTGGATTGAAAGAGGCAGGTTGGTAAAATCGGAGAATCACTCTTCATATGGGTCGAAGCGATGCTGTGATTAGAAGATGCTAGCAAGAATGGGTGGACAATGGCAAATTTCAGAGTCATGATGGTAGCGTTCGATCTAGGTCCACAGCAGATCGAGAGGACAGAGAGATTGCCCGATCAGCTGTCACAGCACCTTATTCATCGTTATCAACCATCAGACGGGCGACTCGCACACGAGTGTCCACCATGACCATCCACAGACGGCTGATAGAGCGAAATCTACGCTCTCACGCCACCTGCCACTCACGTCTGCATACTTTCGAGCCAGATTAAAGTGGTGCTTGACTCTATCAGGTTGGAATGATGCTGATTGGGGACGTATAGTGTTTAGCAACGAGTCTCGCTTCCAACTGTGTCCTGACGATCATCGAAGACGTGTCTGGAGATGCAAAGGGCAGCGTACCGATCCTGCTTTCAATTTGCCCGCCACCCTAACCAAGACTTATGGTCTGGGGTGCTATTTTCCATGATAACCGGACCCTTTTGGTCGTCATTAGAGGCACACTTACAGCACAGCGGTACGTCGATGACATTCTGAGACTTATTTTGCTACCTTTCCATTTTCAGTACCCTGGCCTTATTTTTCAGAAAAATAATGCCAGACCACATACCGCACGTGTTGCTATGAACTGTCTTACAGTTTGTCAGACACTTCCTTGGCCATTCAGATCTCTCTCCAATCGAGCATGTCTGGGATATGATGGGAAGGCGACAGCATCTACCAGGAAATGTTGATGACCTAGCCCGGCAATGAGAGCAAATTTGGCTTGAAATACCGCAGGAGAACATCAGGGAGCTTTATCACTCTATGCCACGTCGTGTGGCCAACTTGCATCCAGGCTAGATGTGGGTGAACTCCTTATTGAGCTCGTTACTTTGCAACTATGTAACTCAGATATAGATCATTGGATTTTTCTGAAATTTTAATCATTTTCTATTCTGTACATAATTTTCCTATACACCATTTTTTGTTCCATCGGAAAATTACCTTCTTGGCACGTCTTTTTCTTTTCTTTTTTTTTTTTTTGTTATAAAGTGTATAATTTATTCCTTTGAAAATTTACTTATGCTTATTTGCCAAGAATTATAAAGCAAAAAAATTAAACAATACTCAGATATAAATGTAAAAAAATATTTTTAAATAAGAGTGAGTTAGTCTTTGTAATTGTAGAGCGAATCAAATCCATACATGCATATTCTAGAGAACCCTACAACTGATTGATTCTACTTTATTTCATACTTAACGAATTTTTTTGTCGTGAAACCTAAAAAGAATGGTTAAAATTTTCAATCATGTCGATCATCATCTGAAATGATTTTTCATTAAAAATTCCATTATTTTCTGTTTCTAGGTTTTAGGTATTTTAGATAAAGATGGACTTTATATATTATAAAATACATTTCGCTAGGAACATTAATTTTGTTTTATCTTGCAATATTGTTATGTGAACTGTTATGTACATGTTATGAAGTAGGGAGAGAGAAAATAATTTTTTTTTGTTTTCAGTGAATATTCATTTGCAGCATTTGAAATTGTTAAACAGTTTTGAACATGCATATTCATAAAATATTTTACGAAATTTCCTGCTGAAAATAAAATAGCAAATAACAGTATACGAAGAAACGTTTTAAAGTTTATATTTTTGCCTGATTTGTGATTACTGTAGTGATTCAAAATCCTGTGATTATACAAACACGTTGATATTCATCAGAGTTCTAGCTTAGTGAACTAAATTTAACAATATTTCTTTTACAATTTGATTGTATAATCTCGTATTTGAAAAGTATCAAATTAATCACAAAATTATTATTAATTGTATATGAATGGGTTGAAGCTTTTTACATGTATAAAGTGCATAACAACACGTAATTTGGAATGAGATAAATCAGATAGAATAACAAAGATATTAAAGTTTTTTATTATTACTTCCCTTTATCTTTTATTAATTTAATAAATATTGGCAACTTTTACAAAATGGAAATAATATTTGAAACCTTTACTTCTTAATTTGTGGGAAATATTGCTCGATAAAGTGTATGGTATGTTATTTGCGTGTATTTTTCTTTTATATATATTGTATTTGTTGAGTAAGTGATATTTATATAGGTATCATCCCCTGTAGTTCCATTATATGGAGTTGCGAAGATGGGACTAAAAATATTGATTTACATACATGTATATTAATAGATGAAACATACTACGTATCTTCTTTTTCCGATGATTTATTACTTTTGTCTCCTTTCTAATATGATGATAGATAATTTTATTGAAAAATAAACATGTTTACTCTTGTCAAAGTGTGAGACCACGCCCATTTTAACAGCTGAAGATGTAAACTTTGAATTTTAAACATCCCTGTTTTGTGTAGTCCAGACGCTTAATGTTTTCTTAAGAATTTCTTTGACTCTCAGTTGCACTGCAGCTTAGACTATAGTTGTATTTCGGAAATCATTCGTGTAAAGACGGCTTCGAACACTTTTTTTTAACTCTGCCGTTTGTTTAAACACTTTTTAACTCCATTTTTCAGCCAGTTTCTGTAGTTCTACAAAACTTTTCAATTATTGTTTCCTTATAAATTTCTTATAAACATTTATGAAATTTCAATTAAATAAATTAAAGAAACCTTGAAATAATCTTTTCTTTTATTAAATGAATCATCCGAGAATTACTGAAGAAAAAATAAGCATTTATAATGCAAGGTATGTTAAAATGATTGCAAAAATTATTTTGAGCTCATTTTGAGTTCTAAACATAATCTTACACTTTTGAAGTTTAAAAACTGCCTTACATATTTTAAGCCTTATGGTGAAACAGTGAAAAACAATAACAAATTTAATTCTGTTATATGCTACGTCGTGTGGCAACTATCATCCAGGCTAGATGTGGGTCAACACCTTATTAAACTCGTTACTTTGTAACTATGTAACTCAGAAATAGATCATTCAATTTTTCTGAAATTTTAATCATTTTCTATTCGGTATTTTCCCATTTATTTATGATTTATTCATTTATTCGATGCATTTATTCGAATCTTATTCATTACTAATAAATCATATCTGATAGAAAGTCTCTTATAATAATCAATATTATAACCAAATTATGATGTGCTCTTAAATCTCCTTTTCTGTAATTACTGAATGTTTCTGAATTTCGTAATAGCAGCACACTTAACAGCACTTTAAATTCTAATCGTATTTAGACAACATAACTTCCTTCAACCCCTTACGTATACGGTTAAAAATTTTAAAAGCTTGCAAAGAGCATGTTAACCTCAAGAGATATATAATTTGTTTCCTCAAAAAGTATTTCATTTATTTGAAGCTTTGCACAAGGGAAAGGGCTTAATCTACCCCATCTGGGATGAAGTAAGCGTATGTGTGTATTAAAGAGAGAAAGTTAAGAAAACAATTTTATCTCCCATTTTCAATCCATTGCTTTTAAGAATTTATGCGTATCTCGAATTAATTACATAACCAAATGTATAAAAATGTTCAAAGAATACCGCACTTTTTCAAAATGAATTTACCCATAATGTAACGATACAGCAAGGATAGCAAGGGATGAAAATTAGGGTTTAAAAAGCGAAGGGAAGGAGAATATGGATTAATATACAGCAAAGTTTGATATATATGAATATTATGAACAATATCCAAAATTGTAGCTGGTTTGAATTTTGATTAGTGGTATTCAATAAAATTTATTGAATTTAGCGTATTGTAAAATTGATTTTTGAATAAGCATTCATACTTACTGCATCAAATTATTATTGAAAGGCCAAAAAGTATTTAAGGAAACTCTGCTATTATATGTACAGAAAATAATTTCTCTCACGAGAAAAGATACCAAACGATTAATGAAGATGCATAACTCAGTGACTACAGCACTATAGAGAAAAAAGGGAACTACGCATCTTGAAAAGCGGAGGATGAACGATGGTATAAGCGGGAATGGAGTAAAAGAGAATAACTGGGATTTATTATTATAATGAATAATATAGTTTGGAGAGCCTTACATTTTTCTCTCCAATTAGAAAGTATTCGAATTTGAAAATCAAATGTACATTTAAATGACTTTTAACCATTGCAAATTATTTTCCATACTCTAAAAAATCCACTTAATTGTATCACTTCTAGAGTTAATTCTTCGAACGAATTAATCACACTAACATTTTATTATGTCATATTTTTTATCAATGGATAGAAAAAAAGTTAACTGAAACTAGAATCTCCGCAATGCACCCCACCAATTATCAGTGCAGGGTCGACACTTGAAATACTTGAGGACCCCCATACAGCGTCGCTGCCCTACCTGCCCTGGTCAGTGGCCTATGCTGCGGCATCCGACAGCGCGACATTCAAGCTAATCAATAAGTAGGTAAGGGCGCTGGGGTGTCAGCCGGTAGATGGCAGCAGGAGCGGAGAGGCTTCCAGCGTCAGTCTTGGTCTGATCTCGGAGCGCGAAGGTTTCACAGCGGAGTCCCTAGGCTCCCTCGTCTTCCTCTGGATTATCTCCGATTCGGTGACCCGGATGCGATAGATAGCAGGTACGGATCTCATCTATTTTCACCGAGCAGTTGGATCGATTTCATTTTTGTTCAATACTTGCACTTTGCTGGTTATGTTTGATGCATCCTTCAGGTTTCTTTTCTTTTTTCTCCTCTCTTCTTCTTTCCCCTTCTAGACCGCGCTCGGGACCTGCAACTCAAAATCGATAAGGAAGTAAGGAACAATTAAATCCTCTCTCGCGAATAATCGATAAAACAGAAGATAAACACGCCGTTCTACGCGCGATTTTGCACCTCTTTTTCCCGTTCTGAACGGGTTCACTTGTCAAAAAGATCGTTTTCTGCAACACTTTCGAGAAAATAGATCGTGCAAACAGCTTTGAATTTTTTAAAGGAAATAGCGCAAACTGAAATAGTATTTCCATTGAACCTTGATAAATCTGAAAGATTGTTTTTCTTAATTGCAATTTATTTAAAATTTTAAAGCATTTGTGCAGAAATTGTTCTAGTTGAGCATCCGATAATAAAGCAATTGCACAATAATTAACCACAATTAAATTTAAAAAGAGTAACCTGGAAAGGAAAGTTAGAACTGTTGTCAGTGCAATTATTAGAATAAGAGCAATAATTAGTATAAGATAATTATAGTTTAATCTGAGAAAGCTTCATTTATCTTACTGAAAAAAATATTGAAAGAAATCGATCTTTAGCAGAGATGTAGAACAGATCTGTTACTTTTTTAGTGAAATTGTTCTAATTTAAATAGTTTATTAAAACCATTTATTCAATAGTTCTAAGAAGTAAAACTAAAGTATAATATTATAGATTTAAATATATTCTCATGAATAAACAAAAATTAATTCTTAGACAGCAGATGATTTAAGAGATAGTGCAAGATAAATTATTCAGTCAGTGGGGAAACAAGCTGTCAAGCAATCTTTTGTATCTTTCTCACACAGTACATCAGTAAACTTTATATTCCGAATAACCTTATATTTATATTTTATTCATCCATGAAGTATTATGAATTCTTAATATTTTATTTTTCATTCAATACCTCAGGAAAGTAATTAAAATTATCTTATAAGTGATCATAAGTATTTTACATCTCGATATCATCTTTCATTACCATTGAATGAATGTAAAAATATCTCTCTAATGAAAAACGACAATTTGATAGCTAAATGAATAAATACTACCTTATAAACCTATATATATATATTAAAATGAATATATTAATTCTAAAAGCTAAATGTTTAATGTATCAGAAACTCTTTGTTAAAATTTATTGGTAAGCTGTCCCTTGAATGAAATTTTTTTTAAAATTAAATTAGTAATATTAACAGCATGTTTACTACAAACTAAATTCTATATACAATGTTTTTCCTTTTTTCAAACATTAATTGAAACTGAACGCATATTGTAAATGAGAAATATTTTTATTGATGCTGACACAATTTTTCATGAACAAGCTTTAGTTCCTGCTAATATTTAGTTTTTACGAATTCACATTCTTTCATATTTCTAACTACAAAGCAAAATTTGATTTAAAAATAACGCACTTGAATTGTTTTTAAAACACATACGATAAACACACAAACAAATTACTTAAAGTAAAAAAAAGTAAGTAAATAAAACAACCCTTTTTAATATTTTTTACTGGATTCTTTTCTATTTTAAATTATACTATATGAATGAAAACAAAACAGTTGCTAAAAGCTTAAATTTTTTTAAAAGGGTCTATTAACAACATTTTAAATCTTCAAATAATATAAAATAGAATTTATTATAACTTTATTTGAAAAGATTATAATTTCATTTAATGAAGATACTTTTATTTACGTAACAGTTCTGACTTATCAAAATGCAAATCATTTTGAAACAAAAAAAAATGTTTGTTTATCTCATGCACATAATAATGAAGGTACTTTCGTTTGAGCCCAAAACAATTTATATCATCTTCTTCAACGAACCTTTTAAAACTTTAAATAAAAAGAGAAAAATCGTTATTTTAAAGATTACATCCGAATAAAACACATATTTAAATAAGACCTCGCTCTCGAGATATTTTTTAGAGGAATTTAATTTCGTAGAAATGTTGAAAACGTTTATGCCCATAAATGTATGCAGATTACAAACAAAAGAAAGTTGCTCAAAACAATAGAGCGCTTCATCACTGTGCTTGGATGCTTTTAGAGGTTATAAACACTGCCTGCTCACCGATCCATTGTTTAAAGATCAAATTTATGCTTATCCCCCAAAATACCCAGAATGATTTCAATTAATAAGTTGATTTTTCTCTGTAAAATCGGTATGATCTCTACAACCCAAGCCCTAGTCACGATGGTAGAAAAAATGATTGCATAAATACTTTACATTCCCAACTGAATTATTCTTTTGAAAAAACTATAAATATATAAAACAATCATTGTAAAATCTCATGAAAATGCGATGATATAATTTATTGCTTTATATTACGAATTCAGGAACAGATATTAAAAAGAAATATTACTTACTTTCTGAGGCATGTATTTTACTTTTTATATGTATTTCCCGTATAACTTAATTTACTGCTCAATTTAATAATCAACAATGGTAATTTTGTTTTACGAATAAGAAATTTATGTGGTTGTATAAAAATACAAAGGTCGCTTGTTGTTTAGATTCTTTTTTATACGCATCTTAAAGCTAGTTTTGATTTGACTAAGACTATGGAAATAAATTAAGCTTTTTAAAAGTGTGACATATACAATTTATAGCTATCTATTTTTGATTGGAATGTTACTTTCTATTAAATTGTTGACATTTTAAATACTCATTTTTAATGAATTTCAATAAGTTGATTAAAGTAGGTTTTATATAGACTGTCCGGACAAGATTATAAAAATTAACAATATGAAAGCACATATATAAACAATTAAGATTATGAAAGCGATAACTTACTTCAAATTTGTCTTAGTAATTAAATCACACATCTCGAAATTATTTTAAAAATGACTGAATAAATAACAAACATAAAAATTCTTTTAAATACAACCTGTTAAACCACATTCTGCAGACTTACTTTACTACTCTTTTAATCTAGCATTTCTTTCGAAATGCTCCAATCTGAATGTTAAAAAAAATTCGTAGATAACAGCAGCAGCAGAAACATAACGATAAATAACTTTAACAATCTTGCAAAAAAAAGTGCTCTCATGCAATACGCATAAGACGAAATTTGAAAAGGATACGCAACTGCAGTTCATAAATTGCTAAGATGAGCACCAGTATTATTATGTCCTCGTCTTCACAAAACATCGGAAGAAGAAGAAAAAAAGCTTACCTGAAGAAAAAAGCTCTCCCCTTCCCCCTCTCTACTTCAGACTGTGACTAAAATAAAACAGAGCGACACACTATTTACTTCCTTTAGATATTTTGTTTTTAATTTTTATGTTCCTGTCGCAGTTGCTTGTGCCTGATGAGATTTTTCTAATCCGTTCTTTGAAGATTCCAATCTTTTGTTCTAATGTCCGTAAACACGATTCAACGAAATGGACTAAGGTATATTTTTTGTGTGTTTCATTTGGTATTTCAAGCACCCCAATTAAAGAAGGGGAAGTTGATCTAAAGATAGAAACAATTGTGGTTTTTTTTTTCTTTTTTCAAAAACCTAACTCAGCATTCTTTGCAATGGAAAAAGGCTTGAATCTTTGCCAGTGAGCTGAGTAACTACATTTACGATGCTCCGTATTGTTTTATAACAAAAAAAGTTCCTACAGAATCAGTAACTGTTTTTTTTTTTTTTTACAATACAGTAGACTTAAGGGGAATTACCCTCATCTCTGTTTCCCTTCCCAAGACTTCCGCTACATAATCTTATGAAATTATTTACAATATTTTTTTCTCTGATAATTTCATAAACTCTAAAGGATATGTGGTTTTAAGTTTTATCGTGCTCATTAACTAAATACGCATTAAATGAAAAATGTAAAAATTGCATTTTACAGAATTAAAGGAATTATTTTTTAATTTACAATTTCTAATTTAAGTGCAATGCGTGAAAAACACAATGTATTGCCCATTAATAAACTTACGGAAAGTTCGGTGGTTATGATTTTTTAAAAGTAAAATGAATGAATACATCGAGCATGGAATCGAACTCAACGAAATTTCAAAATATCATCAATATTATGTTGGTCAACTTTACATTATTTACTGAAAAAATGAAATCTATTTTGAACGTAATAAAATTTATTATCAATGCTCAATAGAAACATCTTTTAAGAATTAGAAATTGTTGCATTTTAAAAATGAATATTTTATAACATCAACAGCACGTATTTATCAAATTAAAATCTAAAAATCTTTCAAGACATTGAAGTTTCTTTCAAATCTATTATAAAATTTAGATCTAAAAAACTGTTAAGACATTGAACCTTAATTCCAATAATGTGCATTATACATCTAAGAAAACACATATAGGGTCAGTAACACCTGGAATGGATTCCAAAGCTGAATGCCATTACAACTGAATACTTCGAGCAACTTAAAAATCACTATTACCCTAGACAGACATTTTATATAAAACAAAATTATCAACTTTGGAAATTTTTATTCTTAAACAATATTGATCAAGAATAGTTAATTTCGTACTTACTTTTCGTAGTTACAAATTAAAAGAAACTATAATTTTTAATCGAAACCAGATGAGTATTTTACAGAAAACTGTACATTAATGTATCCATTAAACGTTCATAATGAATGCTCAAAATGCTGATCTGATTGACAATTCTTTAAAAGGGAATAAGTGAGAGAAAGCATGTAATACAACCTTTAGTTTAGAATCATAAATTTGCATATCATCTAGCTTTCTAGATAATTTTCGTTTTGCTAAATTAACTCAAGTGACTAAATCAGTAGTAAGAATAAGATTATAAATGTATGATACATAGATTATTTTTATTCTAGAATTGAAGAAGTTTATTTCCCTCATTCGTCCATATTCTAAAAAGTTATATATCAAAATTTCGCTGTAATTTTGAAAAATTGAAATAATTTCTTATAAAAGTATGGAATCCTTTTTGACGAATTTGCATATAGATGTTAATTTTTAGTTTTAAGTGTCAGAGTAATCCACAAATTTTTTTATTTACATTCCCAAAATGCTGACTTAAGTCTGCTTATAGAAATTATTGATTTAACCCTTTATAAGGCCGTGGGGTCACTTACCACCAACATCATCTTCTTTTCAAACAATGAAGGTTAGCATGGAATGAAGAAGATATTATTTTATAAATCTTTTTTTCTTCTTTTTATGTAGTGCAATACTAAAAGAAATAAAAAGCATAAAGTGGCCTTTAAATAATACCCAATTGGTGGTGGTAAATTAACTTCTTAGTAACAACCGTTAGTAAAAGTCAAATTAATTTTGTGTAATAAGCTTAATGAATTTCTTTTCTTAAATTAGTTTCAATCTCAAAAATATTTTAACATATAATTACAAGAAAAAATAGCCCTATAAAAGTTTAACAGATAAATTGCATGTTATATTCAAAAATTGCTGTCGAAAAATATTTGAAATACATGTATAATTAATTGCTGTTTTCTTTTATGAAAAATATTTTTGAAGTTAAAATTAATCTTAGATTTAGTATATTATCATCAGCTAAATTTTTGACACATGCCATAAGTTAGGATTTAGATATAAAAATTACTTACAAAACTAAATACAAATTTATTTTGTTAGGTATTGCTACTTTCTCTAACGTAGAATTAAATGTATTAATTACTATCAAAATTAAATCTAATAAAAAACTTTCAAAATAATATATTTTCGTTAAATTTTAAATAAATATATTTAATAAGTATATATATATATATATATATATATATATATTCAGTGGCTTTTAGTGTTGTGTAATAAGCATATAATGTCGGTCATTAAATTAAATAATTATTTATTTATACTTTTAATGGTATAGAAAACTAACAAGTCTATAACTAATAAGTTCCATATGAGCTGAGCAATGATCTACTGGCAATGAATATTGTAACACTAAAAAGCATTCATGGAGCAGGACATGTTGTTCTGCAAGATAATTTTTGATAGAACCGTGATCAAGAGCAACAGTTATTCAGACTTTACTTGGAACGTTATGGTACTAGGAAGAAGGAGATAAAATATTTGAAGCACACACTCAATATAGATGTTATTATTTTATTATTAGTTCACATAAAATTTTAACTACTTCACAGTAATTTTTTTTGAAATTTCCTTTCAAACTTAAAGGAATCAAGTTTATTAAAAGGAAAGGTAATTTTTAAGACATCTGAAACATATTTATGTGTCAAAAAATTTAAAACTTTTAAAATATGCGATTCAGTAATATAGTGTAATCGGCACTTTGCATTGTTATTTCTATCGATTATTAAATTCGTTTTTATAACCATATTAAGACATTACACAAGTCCTCTAATTTACTCCCACACTCAATAATTTTCAGAATTGTAAGATAAACTAAATACCATCTAGTTCTTTAAAAGATATATATGCATTGTATTTATGTGTGTATTTTGAATTCTTATAGAAAAAAGAACTTTTTCAATTAATTTAAACAATTATAGTTACTTAAAAGTAAATGTAATGCTAAATTGAAACAAAAAGAAAAAAATTCAATGCATTTAATATTTAAGAAATTATATTTAATTTATTCTCAAAAAGAAAAAAAAAACAAGTTTGAATGAGTTAGGTAATAATCGTAATGTAAAACTTAATTAGCTAATCACAGTCATTGCCCAAAGAGTTAATAATTACAATTTATAATAAATAGATTGAGATTTATTCTGCAACACAATTTAATATCTCATTCAGTTTGTTCTAAAAAAAATGTAGTTATGTATACAATACAAATTGAATTATAGTTTTTTGCAATTGTTTTTGGAATGTTATTTGTACTTGCGTTATAGTAATATAACTTATAATTGTATTTGTTTTATAAGTATTAAATGAACAACAAAGCAAGAAAAAGGAAATCTTGGACTCACACAAAAAGAATTAGAATAGCGGCATTGAGCAAAAATTATGTTTAATAATCTGGAAGTGAAAGACAAATAGATGAAAATGTGTCCACTTCTGGAAAATGTAAATTTTATTTACCTTATAAGGAAACAAAAATGGTAAAAACAAAATATGTAAGAGAAGGAAAAAGTGTACAAAGGTTTTGGATGACATAAAAATTAAACAATTATGTGCCTTAAAGGCAGAAAAATGTCATCTGAAGCTATCAGAAGAAACTTGAGAGTAGTTCGTGTTTGTGCAAGTTTAAGAACTATAAGAAGGTTAGCAATTCTTAGATTTTGAGCTAGGATCCCAAGAAAAATGCAATTGCATAGAAAGGACGTATTGACTCGACAAATGACTAATAGAAACAAATTAAATGTCTAATGTGAGTAAAATATCCCAAATTGGATATGAATTTCGAAAACTTGTGCGTCATAGAACAAAATGTATTGAACTAAATATCAAACATTCAACAAGTGTAATTATATGGGCATATATGACAGCAGATGCTGTAGGCCACATAAAAATAATTAAAAGTACACTGAAAGCGAGAGGGATCATAGATACAATCCTAGAGTCAACTGCTACATATTATTAGTGATCTATTTCCCAATAATATTCTATATATTTTTCCAAAAAAAAAATGGAATCACTTCTCGTCACACACACACACACATGTATATATATATATATATATATATATATATAAATGGCTTAATACTAAAAGAATTAAGTTATTTGGCTGGCTCTGGCTTAACCCTATAGAAAATCTGTGGCACTATTTATAAAATCTTGTACGAATGTACATCCATTAATTAAATGACAATTAATAGAGATAATACTTGCATATCGGTACCATGTAATAACAAACAAGAACATTATGTATTTATGAACTCAGTTAGACATCGATGTGATCAAGGACTAAGAATACACGAAATACTGAATGTAATATTATGATACTGTTAATGATATAAATTTTCAAAGATCTTTAAATATTTTTGATCTTTAAACTACACATTTTATTTCAATTTAGCTTTAAATTTACTTTTAAATGATGCATAAATATTTTTTTTGCTGCATACGAAACACAGAACACATACAGTTATTTTTTAAAAGCATGCAATTTGTTGAAAAATAAAAAAATTTAAGGTATCCACAAATTTTGCCACCTCTGTATAAATACACACCATTTTAAAAACTACGTTATGCATTCATGTGTCATGCTCGTTATATTTAATTGTTTCCTAAGATTGTAAGAATATATAATGAGTTTAATATAAACCTTAAGGCTCAAATGCAAATGTAGAGCTTTCATATTTGATACAGAAATTCCAGTTGTACTAGATATAAATACATTATTTCACTGGTCTCTCAAACAAAATTAACCATTCAGCTTGTTACATTAGTTAAGTTAAAATCCACCTGCGCCTTAGAAGCCCATCCGGCATTGCCCTTCTCCGTTTCTAAGGCCTTTGGCCGTGGAACTATAATTATTAGCTAGTGTTAAGGCTGAATGGCTAGCATGAAGCTGGATCTCCATTGTTACATTAGTAATCTTTATATAATTAAGAATACCTTTAACAAACTTCCAAGCTAGTAAAAAGTTTCGAATTGATGTTTCAATGCTTTACTGGTTTTCATTATAATAGCTTTTTCTACAACACAGAATTTTTTTTAAATTTATAAGAATTTCAGCATAACAATATTCAACTTACGCATGTTATTTTTCAACGCAATAATTACGAAAACTATTCAATACTTGCTTCAATTTTCTTTTAAAAATAAGCATCCAATTATTGTGTAATTTATTGCGAATTTTTGTTTGTTTTAACAAACTGTTTCCTTTTCTGTTTTAGTAGTTATAAATATTTACTCTTGAGAACACAGTAAAAATTACAGGAAATAGAATATTGAAAACACTTGATAAATTATAATCCCTTTAAATGGTAAATAACATAGAAATACTTCTAAAATTTCTTTTGTTATAATACTCTCGCTTGTATTTGAACTATAAAAATGAAATATATTTAAATTATTCCATGTAACGATTTCTTTTATTCTAAAAATTAATACTTAAAATTGGCAAAACGATACAAATTACACAATTTACTCTAATTTATATGCCTTACAACAAAAATGAATTTAAAATTTTTTTATGGTCAGAGCCAAGTTGAAAGCGTTAAGAAATCTTTATAATTTATGTTCTTCACATTGCAGCTTCATCAAACTCGATGCTATATTTTGTTAAAATAGGATCACAAATTATAAACGAGTATCTTGCTCAGAAATTTTCCTCCCCTTTACAATACTTCTATTTTTGTACGAATGCACATCTACAGAATTTGTCTTACATGGTTTCATATTTATGTCTTAGGCATTTCGGGAGAAATTGTGCATTTTAATACGGGTAAAAGGAGCATAAACTGCGACAGGAAACTAGCTGAGGTAAGGATGGGTGCGATCGATGAGATGCTTTGCAGTTGCGCGGATGCGCAACAATTTCAAGTGCTGTATTTCAGAAACCAAGACGAAAATTTACTTTTCACATTTTGCTTTACTTTAATAAATTGTTAAATCATTAATAAGAAATTATCTAAATGATTTTCATTCGTCCTCCAATACACAAGTGGTTAATATTTTAGAAATCGAGTCACGATCGCTTTTTTTTTTTTGGCATCAACCAAGAATGTCGTTCATTGTTGAGCTTCGTTCAAATAAAATCTAATTAATGAGTCATTATACTTTGATAAAATAAGAGAACAAGCATTCATCAGGGAAGCTTTTATGCTTTTAATGCATTTATAACCTTCGTCTATCTTGTGAATTTCTTGGAGAATCTATTTGAGAAATTAATGTAACACGCCTAACTGTTGATATCTTTAAATACATTAAAATAGTCTCAAAAATTTAAATTAAAAACAAACATTTTAGAATTAATGTAAGTGCTCTTAGTTGTTAAAAAAATATGTAAAGTAGACCTCATTTCGAAAAAGACACAAATAGGATCTGATAAAATTATTTAATTGCATTTGTATTATTTTTACTCTATGATGTTTTTATGTACAACATATAAATAATCATGACTTTTATCACAAGAAATTAACATAAATAATTAAACAGAAGAACTATTACAGAAATTCCGTGCATGAAAATAGCATTCAATGCATTTTTAATAATATTATAAACATTTATAGTATTTCTTAAGAATTTATAACCTTAAAAATTTTTCTCATTAAAATAATACGAATTATTTTAATACGCACAAATAATGATTATAATAAAAAATTTCGATATGAATAAAATAATGTTAATACAGAATTAAAATTCAGAAGATTAATGAAAAAATACATATTTTATTTCTATTTTTTGCCCCTTTCATCGTGCAGAGACAACCAGTTTGCGTTGCACTATAAAATGAATAAAGTTAACTCTTTTTATTGCCAATAAAGAATTGTATTCATGTATAAAGTGTACAAATAATTGTTTATGTCCACTTCAAACATATTTTTCATTGCCGAAATCAAAACTGCGAAAATTGTGATGTATGTAAAAGAATAACAGAGAAGAGGAAAGTGAATACCGAAAATAAAAGAGTAATTATGATAATGCGCGCTCAAAGCCACCGAGGGAATTCATTATCATGTAACTAACCTGGCCATCGCATTAAAAGAAAGCTGGGAAAGATTAGCTGTAGGAAATACATTTATTTTTAGCGATTAAACACGTTAAAAGATCCGGTTGAATATCAAAATATAAGGCTTAGTATGATGTGGAAAACTTGACAATTTACATTATTTTAAACATTTGCTCATATACTACGGATATTTCATTTTATAACGTATCACTTTATTATGATATTTTAAAGAGGAAAAATATTTACATAATTTTGCGATAAAACAGAGAGCTACCTAATTATTATATAATGTTCAAATAATACCAATTAGTTCAGGAATAAAGGACAGAAAAATCAAGACTTTTCAGTTGTAGAGAGCATCATTACTATTATTTGCTTATATTATCTCGTATTTATCTCAGAAATTATATTAAATCAACAAAATCTGTAAAAAATAACTTATAATTTAAGCAGTTGTTTCTATAGGAAATCCTTAATATGTGGGCTTACCATATGAGAGTAACTATTTTAGATAAGTATTTGAAAGGCATAAATTTTTATGACTTCTAAATATTATGATTTTTTTTTTTCAAATTTAAATAAAAATTAATTTTAAACCCTCGAAATAAAATTGCATTTTCAAAGAATGACCTGTATATGACATGGATTTTTAAAAACTGCAGTTTGCTTGAATTGACTAAATTTCAATGTTAATTTGGTGATATTTAAGGCAATAAGGAACTTACAATATTGTTTTCATTCAAACGATTTTTAACTATTAACGTGAAAGAAACTAAATTCCATTGGTAAAACAAACTCAGACTTACTTTCTACTTTTTTCTAATAATAAAATTACTATTTCCCAATATTTCAGAACAAATGTAATTATTTCATATTTTTGGTTTCGTAAAAATTTTCATTCCTGAAGAACATGAAAAAATGAATCAATAATACATAAGCTAAAACATAAGGATTATTTTTAAAAGTGTATAACAGTATACCTAGATAAAATCCAAATTTTTAAAATTAAACATCACGTCAGAGTTTAAAGAGTCGTACGAATGTTAAACACAATAAATTGAGGAAGTTTGTCATTTTATTTGAGTTTTCATATCTTTTTAAAATTTCAGTGAATTGATACATTCCTTTGTATGCAATAACTTATAATTTGCTCTTAGATAAGCTAATTTTTAAATATTCATAAAAAATTTAGATAATTTATAAATTATGTTGATTGACATTTCGTTGTTTAATGGTATATTGATTTGCATGCACTATCTTAAAACCGTTTTTCTTCAGAATATGTAATTTTTGTCTCATAATACAAACATAAGTATAGAAATATAAGTAAGATGAAATTATTTTACATTTCATGCAGTTGTCAATTTTTTAATGCTTATTATAATTGTTGTTACATTTTGTTCATATTTCCATACGTACCTAACAACGAAGAAATCAAAATGTATACGAAACATAATACTTTTAGAAAAAATTATGCAAAATAATTAGATAACATAATTGTACAATTTTTGTGCAATTGTATTAAATAGTTTTTAAGATGAATTGTATGAAGTGATGAAAAATCACATTTTGAGAAAAGGAGATTCAAGCTTTTCGTGTAATAAAGTTGATCAACAATAAGCATGTACATTTTAAATCATATCATGGATAATAATTAGAATATATTAGAATAGTAAGCCTCATGTTTTTTTAAATTAACTTTAAAAATCTCTTTGCCATCTATTTCATAAAAATAAACATTATTCTATTAGTCCGAATGTAATGCGACACCAACAATTTTTTTAAAGACATTTAGGGGGGGAAATGATGAATTTAATGCAATCCATTCACTTTTCGTAAGAGAATTCAAAGAGAATGTAATATTCAGTTAGATAAGTATTTATTTTAAATAATTAGTAACACGCGTTATTATTATTTTCTGTTCTTATTTATTTCTTATAAAATAATAAGAATAGTTGTTACATTCCATTACTGAGACCTCTAATTTAGTGCGAGTTGGTGTCTTTAACGGGAAATGATATGTCAAAAAGTATCGAAATACATTCGGGCTAACGAGGTAGTTTTAATTTAAAAAATCGTTCAGTGTTCCCCTTCAGAAACAGCTCACAAATCAACTCAAGCAACAACTGTTTCTAAAGCACATACCTCAATTTACTGTCAATAGCCATTAATTAAAATTTTTAGCAAGGCCTTTTTGTCGATTTTTCAACATCTGATCGACGAAATCACAAGTTTTTAACTATCTTCTACTTTGCTGATGCTTTAAAAAGAATTCGACTAATCTGTGATCTTAAAATCGTTCTTAAGTTAAGAATTCTATTTTGCATCTATTACAAAAATACAACTCCAAGAGTCTTCAGAATCTATATTTAAGCGTTGTTAATTTCTTGAAAAGTTGACTTTGATAAAATTACGTTTGATTTTCGATTCATTAAATTTTTATAGAGATTTTCAATTCTAAATCCCAGTGATTTGTTTTGATTGAAGAATTCCTGGCAATGGTGACTGCAGATTATTAAAACTTACGAAAAACGTGAATAAAAAGTTCATTTTATTATTTTTAAAGGTTGTATGAAAAAAGGTAAGCATTTACTATTGCAAATAAAGCAAGATAATAATTCGAAGTTAAACTGCAGATTTTCGCTAAAACCGTAATATAAGTATGAAATATTACTAATAACGCACAAATTATTTTTCATATTTTTTTATGTAATAATTCTCATGTAATTTATTTCATACAAGTCTTATCATTAAATTCTATCGGTTTTATATATGAACGTTTCATATATTTTATTTTTTGACAATAAATGTATATTTATATATAAGAAATCAATACAAGCTTTTGGGTTTTTAAGGAGAAAATTACTAAATATTTAAACTATAGTGACATAACTTAATGAAAATAGTTGATTTCGTGGTACAGAAGCGATGCTTGAGTTATCAGGACTTATAATAGTACTATTAATCTCGTTCTTTTTCCATCATATATAATAATAATAACTATCTTAACATCATTTATAACGTTTCAGAGTTTCAGTTCTTAGCTTCAATGACATTTTTAAAATTTTGGTAAGAATTTCGTCAAACGAACACCGTAATAAATCCGGTAGATAAAATGAAAAATAATAAGAGTATTGAGTGAAACATATATATATATATATATATATAATAAAATAATTTGATAATTTTTAAATACTTTCTACTCTTTGTATGGAAGACTTTGTAGCATTGTATACAATATTTGTGCCTAAATAGTGAAACATTTGTTTCATTTAATTAACAAGGCTAAGTTTCCCATCGAGTGCCAGTAAGTCTGAAATTATTTTCCAGTACATCACAATATCAGCATCTTTTTATCGAAAATTCACAGATTTATCATCTATTTGTAGAAACAAAGTGCTATATTTTATTTTATTTTTATCGAAAATTTCTCAAAAGCACGAGTTGAATTGCATTATAAGAACAGGTAACTCTCTCCTACAATAGTTCTGAACTTGGTAAAATGTTAGCAGAATGTTTTTCTGTGTGTAATCTTTTTTTTTTTTTTTTTTGTTAAATATGGCCAATAATGCGTGTATAAGAAGGAATCTTTTGAAATATTTGAGGGTTTTTTTTATCTGCATTTTACTTTCTTACTTTCAAAAGCTTTGCAAAACTCTGGTAATAATTCTGTTGCACTATCAATTCATAGGACACGTAGAAAATGTGATTGAAAACACTGTAGTTTTATTTCATTAAAAAAAAACTTTATAGAAAGATTAATTGAAATATCAGGTAGTTCGATTAAAGAACTAGTTTGGTTATTTGTCTTGGTTTCATTTTGTGATCACACATTAACCTAAAGTCGTTCGCATTACAAACCAGCAGACGTCTACAAACAACACTTCTTATTAAAAGCTAATATTTATTAGTGATGCTAATTAAGAAAATTATTTAGTTACATGTGCTGCAATCTATTAATAGATATTGATTTTATAAAAATTAATAAATGAAAAATAATTTAATTTATTTTAATGGCTAGTCAAAATATCTATATGTGTCATAAAATATTTTATTATACTTTATAAGCACAAAATTGCATGTCCTTTTGTTTAATGCAGGCGAAAGATTTAATTTTAAAATGTTATTCTTACAGTGTCTAAAATTATTAAATCTGTTTGATGAATGAAAATTTATTCAACTTCATTAGTTCCAAAAATACTGAATTTATGATAAATAAGTAATCAAAGAAAAAAAATATCGCTTTGTCTCCTTACAAAATCTTTACATAAAAAATCAACAGGTATCAAGCTACTATCCAAAGAGATTAATGACTGATGCGCCACTTTTTAAGCTGAAATGAATTTTTCTCATGAGATAAATATCATTCGCCTCATTGATTGGTCATGTTCCTATGCAATTGCAGCCAAGACAATGAAACTAAGAAACAGAGAAAGAAACTGTCGCCATTGTTGATTGCCCGACGTCACAGCCTCTATAATTGGATTAAGAAGCCCCACATTCTGCACCCTCCACACTGTTTACCTGCCCACATCTTTTTGCTTTTCAAACGCCTCGGGACTCTCTAGCAAGTGTGAGTGAAGTTTTCGTTTTGGATTCCATCTGGGATTACTATTAGGCGCAATATTCGAAACTGATGCAGAAGCGGCTGACATTATTTTACTTTTGCGTCTAGCACGTTGTCATTCGGCAGTGGATAAATTTGCTGTTAGTTTAACCTCGCTCCACAATTGTTAATTACCTTTATTTTTCGCACTGGTAAATACTAACCATTGTTTGAAAAAAAGTTTATATGTGCGCAAATTAGTAATTCATTAAGCATACAATGGATAAATGTGCTCAAAGTATAGGGGTATTTTTAACCATCATTGTAATAACTTTGTGAAAATGAATACATCCAGCTGTTTTGGATTTTAACACCACTTAATGGAATATTCGAATAGTAGAGGATTATAACAACTTCTTTGGAATATATTTTTTAGTTGGAATAATGTTTCCTTTTCTCCTGGAATACCCCGAATTTCAGTAAGATTCTTTCTGTTGATTATATTCTAGCCACGTGAAGGCTAGAAATGTTTTTGAGTCAATATTTTGTAATGTTTCATAAAGTGCGAACGATTACTTTATTCTTCCAAGAGTAAAATAATAATTTCTTTTTTATGTAATGAATGTGTTTAATATGTCTACACTAATGATGAAAAGAATTGATTGAAACTAATTTTCTCAGCCCCCAGGTCCTCCCTCGACCACCCCCAACCATGGCTGCTGTAGATCCCTTGCCTGCAGATGGCCCATCCGTCACCCTCACCATCCGACTCATCATGCAGGGAAAGGTAAGATACTTTCACTCTTCAGTTTTATTTACTCTTGTAATGTATTTAGAACGTAACCAAGATAGACCAAAAAATGTACTTAAAATCTGCATAGAAATACATGATGTATTTGGAGTATACATAATGTTTTCGCTCTCAGAAGAACGATATATTTTTTGGGAAATTTAAATGAAGAAAAGATTTGAGTAATATTATGAGCTGAATCATTTAGAGAAGGGGTAATCATGTGATATATATACATAATCCTTATTAATTTTCAGTTTAAATATCATCTTTAGAGCTTGAGTTACACTTAAGAATGTCTTAAATGTTTGAAAGCATTTTTAAAAATTTATTTATCAAAAAAATGTTCATGGAATTTTCAGAGTTTGACAAAAGTCTTTCCTAAAAATGTGCATGGTATAAAAAATTATTTTTCGAGCTCCTAGACTTTAAGGAAATGAATTAAATAAGTATGAAAGGCTTAAAAGAATTTTATATTTGCTCTTAATAAGACCCTAGTCTTGTATATAGCCTACAATTAAAAATGTCTGTATGCTTATAAGTTATTAATTATCAGTTTGTATCTCAAAAATATTAAGAAGAATTGCATCTCATCACTAAAGAACACTTTTTAAAAATGAATATTTTATTATTTTATTTGAGAGTAAATATATTTGATTTCTTTTTAGTGGATATAATCTCTAGAATATGTTCGAACGGTACAACTTTTTATTCCATGATAGATTTTTTTAAAAAAAATCTACCTTTAATACAAAAACACGACATAATATCTATATCGACATTATATCTATAAAACTGCTTAAAGTTAAATTTTTAACTTAGTTTTAAGAAACATTATTTATATTTGAATCGATGGATTGAAGTATATTTAAAGGGAGATTAATATTATTTAAAAGTTATTTTCTTCTTTAAGCCTTTTAACGTTCACAAAAGAACAGTTTTATAATATTATAATGAATAAACCTTTAACGGCTTCAAATTATTGAAGTTAATGTTAAAAAAGAAACTTTGATTTATCATTTAGAACATAATACAGCTCACTTCAATCCTATTTTCGTTCTTAAATTATTTTTTTGCCAAAATTTAAATTATATTTGTTAAAGTACTCAGATTTTGCAAAATAATTATGCTCCATTAAGCAAAAACTTTAATTTCGAAAACATAGCTTCCTAAACTTTCAAATTAAGACTGTTCTTACTCAGAAAAAAGTATATTAGATAAAACATAATGGATATATATGAGTATTTAGTTGTTGTTTTTTAATTAAAAAACAATTTTAACGGTATATTTGAAATGAAGTACAAAGAAAAACAGAAAATCTCAGTGAATGTATAAATTTCTTCCGGAAATATGCACAAAAAGAAAGGAAAAGCAAAAGAATCATTTCTCTCTTAAAATTGCTCTGTGAATGTAATTAACCATGAAAAGAAGCTATCGTGCTATTGTTTGAGTATTTTATTGGTAAACAGATTGCACCGAAGAAAAAGTAAAAAAGGAATTTTAGATTCCTATCTGAACATCTCAGGATGCCTTTTTTTGTTATGTACATGAACAAAATGACGCATAAAATAGAACTTATCACTGATGGAGAACGAAAATAATTTTCTTGAAGAAGAATTTTTGAGAAAATTAGACTCTTAATAATTCAGCTTATTTTACAATCGATTGCAACTTTTAGTAGGATTTAACACTAACTGCAAGAAAAATTACTGTGAAACATCACTTAGAAAGATCAGATTTCCTAAGAATTTTGTTTCATTACTCAGAATTCTGAAAAAGTTAAAGATTTAAAGGGGGGGAACAGTGAATTTAAATTAAACAGAAGATAAATAAAAATAATTAATTACGTTAAAATGGCTACTCCTCTATCCACTACCATTAAAATTCAATATTTTATTCTAGGAGTACTACTTGTTAAAGAAGTACTATCTTTAAAATCCTATAAAATTATTTATTTTCATGCTATATACAAAAAGAATTTTTCATGACCACACAGTTCTTTAAATAATCCGCTTTTTATTCTCTTTCTCTAAGAGATCTTCTAATTTTAATAGAAAACTTTTTTCCAGAAAAGATACTTATTGAAGAATATGATGCTAATAAAATGCGTTAATTTATTTCAGTTGTATCTGTGCTAATAAATTTGTGAGAGGAAATTTCCTTCAATCATTAATTAATTATTTTATTACTTGTTTTTACAAAACACTTTATGTTTAAATAATTTTTTATTGGTTTATTTTTAAAATATAATTGTAATTCTTACATTTCCCTGAAAAGGTTTCAATACTAATAACAAATGTGAAGAATCTTAAGTGCAGAATTAAAATGAATTAGCGCAAATCAAACAAATTATTTGGATAGTGACAGCTTACGATGATTGTATTGATAAATTCATTAACTTCAAGTATTATAGATTTTCAAAACTATTTATCTATTAGAATATAAAACTTGAGATCTCTTAGAAACGGAACCGGCTCTTGATGTTTATGTACAATTATTATTGATAAGTAGTCTTAAGTATCGCTCTGAAACGATCATTTCAGTCATAAAACATTTTTTACTTAACTCTTAAATTTTGGATAGTATTTTTAAAAATTTCCAAAGGAATATAATTTTTTAAAATCAATAATTGACCGTTTTATTTCCACAAAACGTTTTTACTTTTTTTGTAGCGAAAGTAGCTTCAACAAAATATATTGAGAAATAAAAAAATAAAATGTTAAGGAAATTGATAGAATAAATTTTTATTGTGTAGTTCATCGGATTTCACCTTTCTCTAATTTTCTGATTCAGTCTCAAAAATATGACTATGTGCTCAGAAATTGAAAAAAATAGTAAAACTTTTGAAGAGTTTACTTTGAATACTCCAACATACATTGAGCGATCATAGCAAAATTTCCTTTCTTTTCTTTTGCTAAGAAAAAAAAAAATTCAAAAAAGCTCTTTTATACTAATTTTTGCCATACTATTTTATGTATTATATCCCTCAAAAGTTATGTTCTTGGATATCGAATAAGCTTGAAAATTCTGAGTAATTTTTTGCATAAAGAAAGTTTATAACCTCTTTCATTTTTGAGTAGCCGTAAATAATTTAACAAAACTGATTTATGTTATTTTGTTTTCTTTTGCTAGAGGTTTTTTTCGCTATAATTAAAAGTAATCGTAGTAAATAGAAAAACGTATTATATTTTATTAAAGTTTAGTATTTAATGAATTTAATGCTTGGTACGAAACACTTTTTCTCCTGTTTCGTATTATTTGGAGGAATACTTTATGTAAATTGTGAGAATTCATATATATCGATGTAACATTCGTAGAGATTATATTACAGTTTTTCTACGATAGCTTTTGACGCTTTTATTTTTTAAGGCTTTATTGTAATTAATGAGAAAACATTACGGTGATTTTGTGTAAAATCTTCATTCACTTTTCTCTAATTGATGTGCGTGGAATTGTAAAAACATTTATTGTATGTGTTGACTTCCTAATATTCTAAGCCTACAGAAATAATGAAGTTTTTTTCCTTTTTAAAAACAGTATGTTAAATAATTCAGTTTTTGACCATCAGAACACCATGTTGTGTATCTGAGCTCCGTTGTTCAATAAATTAAGACCTTTAACGCCCGTTTGCCTCGGTACATATATATATATATATATATATATATATTGAATTGCAAGAGCTTACAATCTGTAGAATAATTTTCAATAAATATTCCATACATTAATATAATTCGAAACATAAGTACTCAGTTACTAATTTGGAGTGAAATATATGTGCAAAATAACATAATCCTGTAGAATCAATTACACATATAGTTCCTAGTTCAATCAATTTTAACAGTTATACATATTATATTTAAATAGTAGATAATATATCATAATTATAAATATTTAGTAAAATTATACAAAAATGCAGTCATGTATTGTCTGACATGCAAAGAAAATTACGTGTAAGAAACAAAAAGAACTAAGTAAAATATTTAAAAATTTTAAGTAAGATTTAAATATGAATATGTAGTACAGCGGGATTTTATAAAAAATATGAATAACATCAAAAAGAAGATTATCACTTTTAGCCCAAAGCATCATCGTGAACCTAAATATGACGTTTTAGGCCTCCGTTAAGAGGACTAAAACATTATTTCACTCAAATCTAGATCTCAGCAATAAAGGCATACTTCTGTTTAAGTGTAAAGAGGATTGCTTTTGCAAAGCAATCTTCTAACAGCACATTTTATCCAATATTTTTATACATTAAGCAAGCTATTATTTGTGGAAATAATGATTTATTTCCTTTTCCTAAATATTAGAGTCACGCGACCAAAAAAAGAATAAAATTTTGGGACAACATATCGTGAGTCAAAATGCAAATTTGTATCATAAATATATTTATGAAACATACACGATATATAATTCTAAAAGAATGAATTACGCTTCTTTCGGATATTTTAAGATAAATTTCGGAAATCGATGCAATATTTTTCTTCATGAAAGCTATCATAGGTGTACTCATTCGATTATTCTTTTAATGCTCCATAAATCCTTGATGAAACATTAGAGAAGATATAAAAGACTTTTAAATAAAATTGGAGCAAATCAGGGGGAAAAATATATTTTGAAAAGATAATTTTAACTACATTAACCTTTGAGATAAAATTACACTTATTGAATTAGTAGAGTCTTAACAATAGTTTTAGGGACGTTTTTACTGAAATGATATTAAATGATTTTATAAAAATTAATATAAAGTTCATTGCTGGGGTATTTAATCAAGTACCCATCATTGTTGTATCAATAGATGTATGTTTTCTTTCCTAAATTAGAGCGCTTAAGTATCCGATATTGACAAAAGAGAGTAAAGTTCGTTGTTGAATGAGACCCACTTAAATTCTAAACAGTTGATTTATAAGATAGCTCTCTTATATACTAAACAAATTTTTTTAATGTTTTGTTACTATCGAGAGATTTATTTAGTTTAAAATATAACATTACACATAGCAGACAGTTTTTTTTTCTTGTTTGATTAAATATATATATATGTTATCTCTGTTTAGAAATTCAAAATTTAAAGTAAACAATATAAATAAAGAAGGTTATGTATTTATAGTCCTATTGATTAAAGTTTTTACTATATCAGTTGATCTTTTGAATGTATCAATTTGTTATTCTTGTCTCTAATAACACTTTTTATTTAATAAAAGTAAAATAACAGATGGAATTAAATTTTTTTTGAAGGAATGCTAAATTTCTTCATATTGTGTTCAATGTGAAATTTTAAGGAACCCACCACTACAATTAGTGTATGCAAAAATGTATGTGTAAAAATGTAAGAATAAATAAATACAGTATATTTTCAAAATTTCTTCAGATTTTGAGCCGAAAGTAGTGCAGTAAAAAGCTGTTTTTATTATTCTCGAGTACACTAATAATTTTTTTTATATTCTCTGAATTATTTTATTTAAAACAAGGGTTTAATAATGGTTTTAATAAAATATGTAGCCAATTAATATCTAAAATTTATTCATTTATATTTTTTATTGTTTTATTTATTTATTTATTTATTTGCAAGAGAGGAAAATTTAGTAAAAATTTGTATGTATAAGTGAGGCAATAAATAAGTTCAGGATTAGTTTCAAAATCCACCAATTTTCAAGACCATGATATAACAATCAGCATCCTTTTCATTGCTTAAATAAGCAATTCCATTTCGTATGTTTGAATTTTGTTTTCTTTGCATTTTTAATCCCTTTTGATCCGACGATCAAAGAATTGTACGCAGATGAAACTTTTCTATTCCATCTAATGCAGTAAAATAAACAACACAAAACATTTGATAAAATTAGCGTCATTCTTATAAACTAAGTAACAAATATTTTGAATTTTAGTTAAATTCATAAAATGGCTAATGCAAATAAAAGTTAGAATGATCAGTATTAACATTTAAGAAATCCTGTTTTTAATTGTTAGATTTTGTTCGATATTTATTAATATGCTGAAGCATGTTTTTGAAAGAAATATAGAAATTTTACATAGGAATGTCTACTTTTTTCTAAATAATCTTTCAAATATGTAGATTAGATATTTATTATTATCTTTCCTATCTAGAATTACATGTAATTTAACTCCTTGAAACATGTATTAAAATTCTAAGATTTCCTTTCACATATTTTTTTTTTCAAAGTCCAATAAGAAACTTGTTGCTTTCGGGGACGTTTCTATTCTCGGTTTTATTCATATTAACTAGAAAAAATATACGTGGATATTAGTAAAGTCTAATTTACTCTCAATAAACTATTTCGAATATCGTTCTATCTATCCTAAAATTATACTAATTTTGGACTTTCCGTTATTAAGAGCTTAAATTAATTGACGGCTAAACCTTTAAAATTTAACTTTTTATCATAAATATATTTTAACAAAAATAAATAATTTATCAAGAGCTCCAAACTGTATCATTTTTATTTTAATTTAAATTAGATTACCAAAATAAAACAATTGCGAATAAAAGATCGTCAAGCCCTTTAAGAAAGCTTTCGTTAGAAACAATATTTAGTTGATATAATGGAACAAAGCGAACATCCAAAAGTTGTTGGTTAGGCAAAACCTTTGCCATACTTTTAATTTCCCCTCACAAAAATAAAAATAAAAAGATGCTATATTGTTTTGGTAAAAAAAAGGTTTGAAATGCGGCAATAGAAGGCTTACCCTAGCTGTCTAAATATATCAGAATGGTTTTTATAGCTAGGCTTTTGTGTTGCTCATTGTAGATTTCTTGGACGGACGCCCAAACAGTCTGGAAATAACTTTCACATTCTGCCTCGAGACACATTCTACTACGAAAGGAATCCTACTCACCAACTGAAAAATCGATAGCTTCAATTTATTTAAACTGCGATCATTTCAATAAAAATGCAGTCATGTTTGTCAAGGACCGATTTGTCCGCACCATATATCTTCCTTAATGTGTTACGACTCGCGGCAAGCTTTCAAGTGGATGGGTGAAATGAAATGGCATTTCGCAAGTTTTGTTTAGATTATTTTTATTGTGCAGAACTTCCCATTGAATTAAATTTTGTGGTACATATATGCGATACATAGAAGTTATTATAGTTTGGGAGACATTTTTCACGCAATCAATTTTTCATATTACTTAGAAATGAATTTGATTAAAAAAAAGATGTATATAGCTAAAAGTCAGGGTAGAATAATAATCTCTTAAAATTCAAACATTAAAAATCTATCTATTAAAATCAAATATTTGGGGAAAGAAATAACTCTTTATCTTAAGTGCTATATTTGCATCAATAAAAATAATATTCAAGATTAATTCATTCAAACTGTCATTAGTTCCTCAGGATCAAACACTTAATTGTAATTTGATTTTTTTCCATCTAGCGACAATAGAATTCTTAAAACTCATTTGTGAGATTTCGCGCAAATTGTATAAAATACAAAAATTATTGTAATTAGGCTTAAGACATTTTATCAATATAAGATTATACTGTATTCGTTTTTTTCTTTTTCTAAAGAAATATCATCTTCTATTCTGATATCATATCAAAGTCATTATAATTTGTTATAAAACTTAAATATCAAGCAATTCATTTAAAAACAATAATAAAGTACGGTATAAATTTTTTCACGTATTCAAAAGCACACAACATAAAAATATTTTAAACTTTAGACATGAAAAAATTCATTTTAATGAAAAAGTATTGATTCATTTGACAAAATAACTCAGATTTTTATTGGAATGCAGTAGATGTAGCTTTGATTCTCTCGAGTCTAAGACGAATTCAATACCTTAAAAAGCGAACGAGAAAAAAAAAATATGTAAAAAATATCCCGATTGTATCTTGGAAAACTTTTTACATGATCAATAAAAAATGCGTTTTTACTTTCAAAACATTTCGATGAAATAGTTTCATATACTTTTTTATTTTTACAAAGTAATACAAAAGTGCTCTCAAATGGATGACATACAGTAGTATTAATAGTTAATTTAAATTTTCGAAACTGGTCACAGAATGGAATATATTTTATATTACAGCTCTTCGCGATTCAGATTTTTTATAGTTATTAATAGTTAAAAGAGTAGCCTTTTTATTTGAAATATTATTGTTAAATTTTGCATTAAAATTCAAATTTTAAACTCCATGGATTTACAAGTATAAATGAAATATAATCAATTGATGAAATGTAATAGTCTTTTAAAAATTAAAATAATTATATTTCTTATACAAGCAAAATAATTCAAAAAACAAAACATTTGGTCATTTTATATAAGCAAAATTATATAGATATTGCAAGGAATCATATATTTGATACACTCAGTTTCAAATATTAAACATGCTAATAGCTTTGATCAAAGTTTTCTCTTATTTATCCCCGAATTTCCATATAATTACTCCTTAATTATTGTATTAATCTCATTTTATAGATAAAATATTTAAAACTATCGATTGTATGACGGTAGACATTTATTAAAATCCTTTCTTTCCTTGTCTTTCTATGCCTTAATTGGAACAAAATTTGTGTAGATACCTCAACATTTGTACAGTTTTGAGCATTCTTTCTTTTTTTCTTATTTCAGATGTAAAAATAATATTTGTTTTCCTAATTTCTCTTTCTAAGTTCCTACATCTATATGTAATTATGAATTAAACAAAACTAATATTGGAATATAAGGGGTATAGTAAACAATCTTTTTCATTGAAATCATTGAAGGAAACAAAAGAAAAAACAATAGTGAATTTTTTATTGTAATTTTATAAAGTTGTTGGAAAAAACTTTTTAATATAAGCTTAAAATTAACTCAATTCATATACAACAATACAATAGATTTTGATGAAGCTGAATTTTTCTGTGCTTTCTAGAATTTCATCAATAAAAAACGATAACCTACAATGTTCCTCTTTATCCAGAATTTGAGTTCCCTCTTAAGTAAACATCTTACACTTCCTTACTCCAAATATTCAGAAATTATATTTCTCCTATAAACATCAAATAGTGTTGATATGAAAGCTTAATTCAAATTCATTATACAAAAATCATATCAACAGTTTGAATCCCAACAGAGAATTTGAAATTTCTTCATTCCTTATAAATCAGTCAGAAATTTGAATAAATAATAATGGAAAACTTACAAATAAATATCACATTTTGTTCTGATTGTTTAGAAAAAACACGAATTTCAAGTTTTATAAATATGTGTGATTGCATATTTATAAAACTTGAAATTCGTACTATCTTAAGATTTTCTTTCACCTTTACTTTGGGGCTGCAACCGGTAAACTGACACGTTTAATAAATAGACTTTAAAGTATAAGTCATGATTTTTCTTTCTGCTTTTTACAATGAGAGAGATTTTCATTTCACATATTACTATATTTTCAACCAAATTGAATTTTCGCTTTTGGTTAACGTTTTTACTGACTATTTTTTCTTTTTATGTGAATAATTTTTTATTGTACTCGACTGTATTGTTTACTTAACTATTTACTTATGTAAGCGAAGTTAACTTGCCTGTAAAAAAACGAGAAATTCTTGGCTGATTCCTTAAAGTACTTGAAAATAAGAAAAGGCTCGGTAAAATGAGGATTCAACCAAAAATATACATGAATAAGATATTTGAATTAATTATTAAAAAAGGATCATGTGCAAAAATTTAATGATCGTTTCAGATATCTCAATCAGTTTTTCGTTTGAAAAAAAAATCAATAAAGGCATCAGGAGTAAAAAAAAAAACCATAATCCTTTTATTTCTAATTGCTACAAAATATTTAAAAATGATCAATACAAATGTATAAATCATTTTTATGAGTTGCATTCCTGTGAAATAAATTTTCACAGTTAACACATATAATTATGTAAAAAACATTAAAGAGATGAAATAAATAAGACAAATCCTTTTGATGTAAGAAAATTAGGATTTTTTTTTACTAAATCCACCTGAAAATAAAAGCGAAACCATATAATATTTCATTATAAAACTGTCTCCATTCAGCAGGCATGGAGAGCTTATGGTTTTCTTTTTTCAATTTGCCGTTTTCCTCGTTAATTAATATCTTCCAAAAAAATACTGAATTATAAGGGCTATCTAGCAGCTTAAAGCGAACCTTTAAGACATAGATAAAGGAAAACCTCGTAAATCAGGTGGGTTCTTATCGTTCCGTTTCAGCTTGCGCAAACATCAGATTCATTTAGGCAAAAATCCCACTAAACTGATGAAACTCACTTTATATATCACATCGTTCACCTCATACTTGCCAATAAAATATTGAAGAAAATAAGAATGTTCACTTTTTCCGTATCACATTTTTAGCGAGTTAGTTATTAATTCTTAACACGTTGCTTGTTAAAAAGTACCACAAATATCCCTTTCTTTCTTTAAACTATATTTAACTACTAAGGACTGAGACAACACAAAGCTGTTAAACTTACATCTTTACGATTAAAAAATTCTACAAATTCTTAAATAAAATTAAAATATAGTGCTAACAAACAAATAATAGAAATCCAAACAGCGAGGAAAATACGCGCCAACACGAGTCTCGTTGGCTAATTATAGTTATCGGCCTTCATGACACCTTTTTCTTTCTTTTGGGTGTTGATTTGCGTTCACTGCTACTTAAATATAAATCATTCACAATAACAGCCAAGTGTAATTTAAATACCTTAACGAATTTTAGTACAACTATTTTACTGATAAGATCTGTGAGATATATGATTTGTGTATTACAATAAATCATTCAATAAATAGGAAGATGAAAGAAAGTAAGTCGTTTAACAGGTGTTACAATTTTAGTCACCCGTGTTGAGCTCGAAAATAAAATACATCTAAATATGAATTCTTCCGAAAATATATAAGCAGTAAAGAAATTCCTTTCTCACTAAAACTGTTTGGATAATTTTTTTCAGGAATATGAAGAAGTTTTTTTATCAAGTTTTTTTAAGAAAATATAAATGATTTATTTGTTTTTTGTCTTAAGAAATTTGTTAATTTGCTTAACAAAAATAGCATCATTGTACAAAAATCGGATCTTTACCAAAATTAATAACAAATTTAATGTAGACTATAGTCACAGTTAAAAAAGGTAAACATACTGATATCTAAAACCAATGATTTTCTAATAAAATCTTAGTTACAAATTCAACTTGAAAAAAGTAAAAACACTTTTTTTAAGGTAACGCACGTTTCAAGCTAAAAATTAAATTTAATTTAAAACCATTCCATATCAATTTAATTAAACAAAATATTTTATTTTATCTTTAGTAAACAAAATTAAAAAAGAAAAAGTTCTATGCAAATTTTTGAAAAGAATGGATTTAACTACTCAAGGTACGCTTTCTTTTACAATCATTATTAAATTACCCAATTAAATTAAAGAATTAAAGTAAACAATTAAATATTGAGAAATTGACAATAGCAAACTTTTCCGATATTAAAATTAAAGCAAACGATAAATTATTAAATTGAATATATTTAAACTAAATGCAATTAAAATTGAAGCAAACGGTAAAAAAAAAAAAAAAAATTGAAAAGTGATCTGGTACGCGAAAAATGATCTGATACGTCAAAAGTGATCGAACTAAGAAATAGCCCCTTGGGTGGCTAAGAAAAATTAACAAATTGAAAATTTTGAAAAAGTAGGAATTTTAGATTATTTAAACACTAAAAAAAAAAAAAGAAGCACGATATAGTGAAAAATATTTTAGAAAAAGCAAAAATGTAACGATTTAAAAAACAAAAATACTTAAATTATAATATTTCGCTTTTTCTCAAACCCAACGTATTGCCTTGCCTTATTCAATAATCAATAAATTTTGCCATGATACCAATTGTGGTTACGTGAGACAGAAAAGAAAAACATAGAAAAATTTATGTTAATAAGACTTTAAAACGCAATATTTGTCTCAAAGATTTATTATTTAAGTCACAACAATACTTTCACAAATCATGTTTCAGAAATCAAATAAAAATTAGAAAAATTCCATTAAATAATTGTCAAATCACGTTTAAAAGGTAAATAACTGTAACAAGTAACACAACTGTAGTAAATAACACAACAGCAATAAAACAAAAACTATTTTAAATTCAGATATTTATTTATGTTGTTTTCTTCTCATATATATGTCGTCACTTGACCAAGGTTCAAAATTACGTCACTAATAGCCCTCATGTTGCTTCTAGTGCGACGTTAATAAAACTAAACCAATCCTCATATATATGTATAAATAACAATATTGCATACTTATTTGAAATTAAAACCAGGAATGCTACTTTCAATTTACGTGTAAGTCATCAAGCAAAAAGGCTTTCATAAGGAATATCCTCGTAAAATCTTCTCAAGACCGTGAGCTTTACTTATTTTCAAAAAGAAACAATAGCACTTTTTTCAAACTTGTACTGATTTAATTATTGAGGGAAAACAATTGTGAAACATCAAATTAATGATTATGCACTTGTGCATATATTAGAATAATCTCTCATCTCTTTCTATTATTCCACAAGACTTTTAACTTAAAAATAAACCAAATGTATTTTCCACAAAAATACATGCATATAAACATATATAAAATACGTATCGTCTCACAAAAATTGAATTTTCAAAATTTTATATTAAAATCAATGTTAATCAATATCACATTATTTAGGTTTAGAATTGAAAACAAACGCTTATTTGCCATATATATGGAATAAAATGTATTAAAAAGGCTAAAGCTTCCAAAATGAACCTTCACTAAGCTGTTTAATATATAACAACTGAAATGCCTATCTTTCAAAATCAAAAATACTTAAAGTTTTAATTTTTATCAAGATAACATTCCAGTAAGAATAAAACAGTTCTTAATTTTCTGATTATCTTGTAAATAATGGGCAGAAAACACCACAAAAATTTAGTATTATACCTGGTAATATTAATTCGTTCATACATAGAAGTGTCATACTGTGAATTGAATTTAAAAAAAATTCTTTTACTGTATCGACAACACCAAAACAACATACTAAAAATTAGAATTAAAGCGCTTTTTTGTTGATATATTGACAAATTATCTTCGTTCAAAATTTCCATTATAAAATGAATGCATTACGAAAACTTAATTTTAACTACAATGTCTGATTACCATAATGTGATGCGCAGTAATAGATTGTTCTAATAAAAGCAAGTTCCACCTTTTCGTAGAAAATAATCTAGAACATGACCCCTTAATATCACTCAGCCCTTTGTTTAGTTTGAAACGCATTGTACTAGAAGCTTACAGTAAGTGCCGAATATATATATTTTTTATCTGTATTTCTTTGGCTCCTGCCCAAACTGGCTAGGTATCAAAAGGCATTTTTATCTCTTGAAAATACGATACATTCAGAACCGAAATTGAAATATACCTTACAACACTTGTTTCAAAGCACTGTCAACTAATTACTGAAACGTAGTCCATCGGAACAACTGGTTCTTTTTTTGTGAAGTTAATTATTAGTCATTGAACACACACACATACATATATACATATGCTTATATATATATATATATATATATATATATATATAACTATATATATATATATATATATATATATATATATATATATACTCTTTCTCTCTTCTCTTACTAACTATATGTGTGTGTGTACTAATATTTCTCAAACAAACGTATTATTATTATTGTGTGTGTGTGTGTGTGTGTGTGTGTGTGTGTGTGTGTGTGTATCGAAAACTAAGAAATATGAGATATCACATATCTTATCAGACTACAATTCTTAAACGGTGCTTAAAATCACTGCTCTTTAATATTTACGATTTCTGATTAAATGTAGAATTGAATTTCTTATTCAAATATGTGTGTGAATCTGTATTTCATGATTAAGCGTTGTTTTATATTTTCTGATTAAAAGCGAATTTACATTTCCTATTTAAATGTTAGTCTTAAGTTTTCCTAATTAAAAATATTTTTTATCGTATAAAATATGATTTATTTTTTATTTTTTTGATTAGTAAATAAATATTGGCTTTAGAAAATTACATTCATAATGACAAAAATATTGCATTTTCTTTGTTGATTTACTTAAGGTTTATTTGATATCAATAGCAAAAAAAGAATAAATAAGAAAATATATTCTAAGCGTGTCCAAAGTAAATTGTAGAATTTGCATTAGTTAATACATATATTAATTCTTAAAAATATTTTGAAATAATGAAAACTTTCTGATCAAGCCTTTGTATTAAGCTTTGAAGATAATTAATAAATATTTTTAGTTGCTCTTGAACAGTAATAATTGTTAAAGCTCAATCGGGCTGAAAGAATTTATTTTTTGATACAAGTGCTATATTATATAAATTATTGTGGTATATAATAGTAACTTACATAAATTTAAAAAAATAATGCATATCCTCTGATAAATGTATACAATGAAATAAATTAAAATATCAATGTATCATATTATAAATGAAAACTACCTTTTGAAGAGTTTTTGTTTAAGAGTATATCTTCGGAAGTTATTTTGCTTACCTTTATGATGTAATATCATATACAATTCCAATTCACAATATTAGAATAATGAAAAATAAAGCATGAAGAAGTTTTGATCTTTGTATTTATTTCGGTAGACATGATTGCTTGAGAAGTGTATTGTGAAGTATCACATTCTGCATATTTTGTAAATGAGTATTACACAAATATTTAGTATTATAATGCAAAGTTTCTTACAGTGATTTTTTATAAAATTTCAAAAAATATAATAATTGTTGCTGTTGCTTAAAAAAAAATTAGAGAATAACATACAAAAAAAAAAAGAATTTATTTAAACAAAAACATTGGGAATAATTAACGTTTAGAGACATCTTTCTTGTATAGTTTTTGATGCAAACAGTGGTGATCTTTGACGTGTGGCAAGATGCAGTCTTGCTGGAAGATAAATTATCCTACAATAGATTTTCTGATTATGAAATCATAAAATGCTCAAGTACCTCCATGTATACTTCGGAATTTACCCTTCCTGTCAAAATACACAGCATTCCTATGTTTTCGGCTCTCATACATGCCGAAATCGTGACAGAGATGTCACTAAGAGTTTCAAGCTATCTATAGTAAAATCTTCTTGCTTATAATGCCTAATACGGATACACTGGCGACCATGGGAAATGCAAAACATCGATTAATCGCGACTAATCGATGTTAACTCGTATATTATAATTATTATTTCAGCCCTAAATTCCTCATTGCACTCTGTCTTTGCACCTTCGCACTCCACCCCCCCTTTTTTTTTTTGCAAGTAAGAAGCGGCTTTTTCTTGGACACGTGTTTGAAAATCAAGTTCATGGAATTGCCACAATTAACAGATGTTGAAGTATGTACTCCCAGTTCTTGTCTCTTTCTACTTTAGAATCTCAAGTTCTTGAAGCGGGTTTTCCTCATGATGCATTTAAGGCATTCTGTATTGTAATAGTGTGGGTATTCGTCTACGACCACTATTTGCACGATTAGTTTTAAAATTTAGATTTTAAGAATAATATTTAAAATTTTTATTCCCTATTCCTGCTTTGAAAGCAATTCACTTTCAATTGAAAGCAATCATCTCTTGAATAAGTCCATCATTGCTTAGAGTCACAATCACAGTCTTGCAAGGGATGGGTATGACTTAGGAAATTCATTTGAGTATGGGACTTGGGAGGTTTGTAGTACACCTAAAGAGTGTCACCCCCCACTTATGAAAGTAATAAAGCACACTCGCCTCTCAATTCCGAGAAAGACCAAGTTTAAATTTTTAAGCGCAGCTTGCATTTAAGTTAATTTTCAGGTCCGAACAACCCGAGCACAGCCAAGTCAGTTGTGCGTTTGCTTGCCACCCAGCTGGTCGATCCTGCTTTGTATATTTTTTTCCTCGGTTGCTTTTAAAATTATAAGAATTTATAAATAAAATTAATAATCTAAATATATTGTCAATGAAATCAAAATAAATCTTTTACTTATAAGACAGCTGTTGAAGCTAATGAAATTTAAATTAATATTTTCATTAACTTCCTAACAGTTATTTTATAAATAAAAATCATTTATGATTTCCTATATATATATATGGGTTTTTAATTTATATAGTTATATTCCGAACCAAGCAAGCGATCTACTGACACTTAGCTGTACCGCAGTTGCTTAAACCTGAAAAATAACTAATATATAAACTACGCATAAGACTTAACACTAGTTTTTCTTGAAATTTTTTAAAACTTCAATTAACTCATGCTGATTTTCTAGCAAGTCTTTATATTCGTAGTATCTTTGTAGAGGTGTTTATGACTGTTTATTAATGTCGCCCTGAGATGCAACACAAGGACTAGTTTTACAGAGGTACAATTTATGCAAATTTTGTCATCAACGCTGACCAATCACAAAATATTACAAATATTTTTAATCGTCAATGCAAATATTCTAACTTTTTGAATAATTTCAATATTTTTTTCAAAAATTTCTGTTAATTCTTTAGGTTCGTGGGAGCAATATATTATTAGCTTATTTTGATCCCTTAAAATTGTTTTCGTTCGTCCCGTTACTTATTTTTACAGATATGATGCATTTTATAAAACAATGCCTTTTTTCTTATCCTAATATTTTTAATTGAAGTTGCACTAAGAAAAAAAATTACAAAACCTTTTTTGTTATGTTGCTAAAAAATATATTTTTCATCCATAAAATTATTTGACATTTATCCCCTATTATATGTTACTTGACATCTATCTCTTATTATATGTTATTTGATATTGATCTCTTATTATATGTTATTTGACCTTTATCTTTATATTCATACCTAACGTTATTTGACATTTATTTTTGTTTTCGTATTTGGCTCAAAATACTGAGGAAACCGTGGATAATTGGGTTTTAAGAAGAATTAAGTCAATATTAAAATTCAGTCACACTTAGTTAGAAAAAAACATCAACCATCGTAATTATCAAGGGTGTATACTAAATATATACAAGGAGAGATAGAGTTAAGAGCAATAAATAAACTAAATTGCTAATAATAAAAAAAAAACCTTTTAACATTTACATGATGTATTCATATTTGGGAATTCGATTCAATAAATATTTTAAAACAACTTAAACTTCTCTACTTTGTATCATATCGGTCGCTAGGGGAACAATGCTTTTGAATTTCCGGAAAATCCAGGCATGTTTAATGCATTATAAATTAGTTAGATGTTTAAGAGTTTTGTTATTTCATTTTTATGAACATTAATTTATAATATATTAACTATAATTTTTCTTTCACCCTTTTAGGAAGTTGGGAGCATCATCGGGAAAGTAAGATACTTTGTTGCATCTTTTCTTTCATTTCTATTTTTCATTGATTTCTGTGTTAGAATCTTTTAAAATTAAAAAGATATACCGTATTTTTCAGGCCATAAGACGCATCTCCAAATTTACAAAATGATTTTTCGAAAAGAATTTTATTGTTCGTATTTTAGTGTTACGTTCGAACAGTTAGACGCATTCTAATTTTAAGTTGATTTTTCTATGTAAATTGGCAATTCTTATAGTCAAATAAATTATTTTAAAATGTTAAATAATTTTTTTTAATTTCGTTTGAATTCTGCATTATAAATGCATGAATATCGTTTCTTAATAAAATTAATTACTAAATTTTCCTTTTAATTAGATTATTATTTTTTAAAATTTAGATTAAGATAATGCGACTAATGCTTTCGCTAACAGTATAACTTTTATTGAGGACAGTCAAACCCTTAATGATTATGTTTCTTTCTAATAAATCTTTTATCATTTCAGAAAGGTGATAATATCAAAAAATTCCGTGAAGAGGTAAGTTTAAGTATCTCACTTTTAACAGTCGTTTTAATGAATTTTAATTAAAGTAAATTATTAACTGTGATTAAAAAGTGTAATCTTTTAAGAATGCAAAAGATATATTCAATAAATAGGATTATTAACTTTGTTAAAAATAATTTTCAGCTACGAACATAAAACATTTTGAAACCTCTCCTGCAAAAAATTATTATTGAATCACTTAATTATTCCATAACAACTTTTTAATTCTTTTTTAAACTGAAATAACAAAGTTAAGTTTCATATATATATATATATATATACATCCTTGTCCATTGACAAAAAAAAATATTGGATCATTCACAGTTATTTTCTTACTTCTGGAAACAGCTTGTTTGTCAGATGATGAAAAGTGTTATATATCAAACATGTTAAATAATCTAAGAATGCACATTAACTTATAATACCCGTAAGAAGTTTCTTTTTTTAAAAAAAAGAATCTTTTTGAACATAATAATTAGAAGGCGAACAAAGAGTAACAAAAAAATAATTATTCTTTCATCATTAAAGTAAATAAAATTATATATAAATACAATAAAGTACATTTTGACGAAAAGGTGTAATGTAGAGCTTAGAATAAAGAAAAAATCTCTTTATGCCATTTTTAAATTGTAAAGTTAGCTAAAATATAACAAGTAAAAAAAGTCGCTGTTTGATTGTAGGTAATGTACACAGAGCATTGATTTGATGAAGAAAAATATTTATGATAAGCAAGCAATGCGTGAAATTTCTGATTTCAATCTAGTATGATACATTTGAAAAGGTTGACAATGAAAATACAAGCAATTTAATCCGTTTACATTTTAAAAATGTTGAGAAAGATGTCAATGGGACAATCTATTTAAGAGACATTCACTTCGTGATGGATAAAATACAAGACAGAATGAAAAACATCTAAACTCTACTGTATTCCAAACGTTATTATATATAAGTGTGAAAAAATTTCGAATTTTACATTGCATATATACACTACACACGCGATATTGAAAATGCAACACCAAGTAGGAGTTGCCAGAATATTATGCAAATTTCAGGGTAGACGCATGTCACCGAGTTATGCGAATGACGTGAAATGCGCAGCTCTCCAGCGTCCGTTAAAGAAGATGTAAGGGAAAGACCCTGCTGAACGTTCAACTTTCGTGCCATTATTTCTGCTAGGGAAATCACCGTAGAAAATGTGTTCATGTCTCAGAGGACGCGTGTAATAGCATAGAATGCCAGGCCGTCGTCGACGGAGGCAGTTCCAGCAGACAGATGATTTTACGAGGGACATGGTGATCGGATTGAGAGGGGCAGGTTGGTCCATACCGCAAATCTCAGCTGACACACATTTGGACGCGTCCACAGTGCACCGGCTGTGGCAAAGATGGTTGGAACAAGGAAATATGGCAAGTTATAGAGGGGCCGGTGCAAACAGAATGACATCAGCACGAGTGAATCGGTACATCCACCGACAACGGTGGCGGACTCGGAAACCACTTCTACCTTCCTTCTGCAGCATGTTCAAGACACCCTGTATGTTTCCATATCGACCAGAACCATTTCCCACCGATAGTTTGCTGGTGGCCTGCACTCATGGCGTCCGCTAAGAAAACTGCCATTGATCCCACAGCATAGACGCCAACGTCTGCAGTGGTGCCAGGCTCGAGCGACGTAGATGACGGAACGGTTCAGAGTCGTGTTCTCAGATGAGCCACGATTCTTTTCTACAAGGATAGTCACCGTGCACGAGTGTGGCGTTGAAGTGGAAACACGTCCAATCCGGAAGCAATTGTGGAACGCTCCACCGAGCGACAACGTGTCATCATGATTAGAGGCGCAATTGTGTACGATCACAAATCACCTCTAACTCATAATCCAGGGCACTATGACGACCCAACGATAAGTGCTTGATATGCTGTGGGTGGTGACACTCCCCTATCATCAGGGGTACCCATTGCCCTTCATCAGCAGGATAACGCCCCACCGCACACTGCTCGCATCTGCCAATGAGCTCTGCAAAGTGTACATTTGCTTTCTTGGCCACCATTCTCTCCTGATCACACACATTTGGGATGTGATTGGACGCCATTTGCAGACACAGCAACTGTCGCTTTCATAAGACGAACTGTGGAAAATGGTTGAGAGGGAATGGAGAGCCATTCCTCAAGACACCATCCGTACTCTAATCGACTCTGTATCTAGATATGTTGCTTTGTGTATCAGCGTCCACGGAGGTCCTACAAACTACTGAGACGAAGCTGTTCTTGCTCTGTATTATGCATATAATTTCGAAATAAAGATCACTTATTGTTCATTGCTGTCTCTCTCTGTTTGCCGAGTTTCATCACTTTCTGCTCACTCTTTCTTGGTGTGGCATTTTCAATGTCGCGTAGTGTATGTCACCCTCATAATAATTCAATATTAACCCTTTTTCTTATTTCTGCTTATTGTAAAAGATTAAATAGTATTTATGAAGGAGAATAAGCAACCATGAAACAGCTTGCAATGGTATTAACTTCTTTGTGAATATTATGATCAGTAGTCAGCAGCGAAAAATTATACTTATATGAATGAGAATGATCAACGTTACTACTTTCGTTGTCATCCAGATATTATAGAGATAATACTTATGACATCATAATGTTAGGTTCACAGATCTTGTAGACAATTTGATTACAAAACTTTGAATTTATAATTAAAATTAACTATGATAAAATAGTAATACAAAAATTTGTTCAAAGGACTTACAAGAAAAAGATAACTCTAAAATTTTAAAACAGTGAATTTATCGCTTTATAGTTCATGTAACATTATTTTAACAAAAAATGAATAATTACAAAAAATCGAATGATTTACTCCCCTTTATTAAGTAAATTTTTTGAAATAGTAAAAAAGGAGAATTATAATATAATTTTTATAATCCACCATTTTTGTAAAAGCTTTTCTCATGAACGCAAAACTTAATTTCAGAGTGGTGCAAAAATCAATATATCCGATGGATCCTGTCCTGAGCGTATAGTTACAGTAACCGGGTGTACCGATGCCATCCTCAAGGCTTTCTCTCTCATAGCGAGGAAATTTGAAGAGGTAGGCCCAACTGCATTCTTGTCTCTTTGTTCTAGCTTCGCGTGACCATTACAATGACATTATATTTAACCACCCGACGGGCTCATGTTGTGATGATGGCGCATCAAAGCATTTGAAGGTCTTGACGGTGTTTGTTTTCAAGTAAGAAATGATAAGTTCTGTTTTGTAACTAGTGCATTGTATTATTTGAGTATATTTAGAGAATGTCGCCGTGCGCTATCCATCACAAGAGAAACAAAAAAAAAAGTTTAATTAAATGGATTCGAATATAAAAAACAAAATGGTCCTTGCGTGTTGATTCGGAAGATATTTTGGTGTATACAGACAATAAGAAATTTTTAAAAAGAAGTCTTTATAGAGATTCGTGTAAAAATTGGACGTATTCACGCTACGCTGCTCTCGTACTATAGCGTTTATGAATTCTTCTGATATTTGCCTTTCATGACAGTGATTTTTTTTTTAAGCATGATCTATTGTTCAATGTATCTACGACAAAATTGTATAACTCTTATTACTCATAATACTAAATACAAAACATATTAGTTAGTTATAAACTATCTAAATATTAGATAATTAGAATTTGCCTTCTTAGCGATGAATCAGAATATTAAATGTTTTTTTGTTTTTCTGGATCGGTATAAAATTAGAATATCTATACAAAATTGCTTAAAATTTAGTGAAATTTCCAGTATCTCGTACAAAAGCAATATACCTTAATTTTTAACTTAAACATAATATATTGTTAATCACCATGAAAAAGTAAAAATAAAAAAGCAAATTTGTATGTTTATTTTTATTTGAAAATTTAAAATATGTAAGTAGACAGATTCATCAAACTCCCCGGAATAGTCAACAAGATAAATAATAAAAACAAGTCATTCATCCGAAAAAATTTATGATTTACATTTTCAAAACTGTGTATGATTGGTCCTGACTGCTATAAGCAAGAATCATCGAAATGCACCTTAATGTGCAAAAAACTCGGTGTGTATGAGATAGATATTCAGCCAAAAACAATTCAGACGACCAACTCCTGCGAAATTCACCGTTCTACTTCTGCAGCTCTTGCTAATTTTTGATGTGTTCAAATACGTATAAAACTTTCATAGATCGGAGATATCCATATTCATAGTAGTTTAATGAAAATCGGAAGTCACCATTTTCCCTCTAGAAGTCGTATTTAAAAAGAAGGTTCTCGCTTCATTTTACCATTTACTCAAAAAGCTTACGAAATTGCCTGAGTGTTTTTATGAAATAAAATATTTCACTCACACGCACAGAGTATGTGATAAATAGAATACTTATTCCTAAGAGTGTGATAAATGGAATACAGATTCCTAAGAGTGTGATAAATAGAATACAGATTCCTAAATATGTGATAAATAAAATAGTATTGGCCATGGAGTAAGTTTATAACCCTGGAATAAAAGTAAAGTTTATAGCCATGGAATAATTTTTACTTCAAATCCATTCAGCATCATAAATCAAGGGACACCAGAATCAAGAGAACCCAGTTCTATTTGCAAAAATAGAGAAGATAGGTCAATGAAGATGAGTTATCTGTTTCAGAGGTTTCTCGGTTAAGTTTTTTTTATTTACAAATCTACTGCCAACTTCTCCGTGGTATACTCTATTTTCTTGGTAACTTGCCAAGCCTTCCCTTTGTCTAACAAGTAATAATAAAAGCTATAAATAGAGTTCAGACTTTTTCCATACGAAATTTTAAAACGCGCGAGGGGCGTATAAAAATTAAAGTTCTTTAAATCTATTTTTATAACACGAGTTTTGCAAATCATGCTTAGGCAAAATAATTTTCGTGATCTATCAATCACCAAAAATAATACTAATAACTTTTCTCAACATGTTTTTGAAATTACTGATTAACAAAAATATATGATAAAGGACGTGTGTGTTTTAAATTTCCATCAAATTTACCATTCTTATTCAAGATCGCACAAATATACACTCATATGACGCTTCTCTCTCTCAAAATCTCTTTATGTATTTAGCTAATTATGATAAAAAAAACATTTACTCATTTATTACAAATCAGATTCATTTCCCCTAATTTCACGATTTGTGTTTCATTAATTAAAAAAAATCAATTATCAGTTCAAATGAAGTTGATTAATTCAGAATAAATAAGTTTAAAATATCTGAATTTTTTACAAATTTTGTGGAAAATAAGAGAACTTAATTTCAAATCGTCATTTTTTTTCTTTTGAAACCTTAGAAATCTAATACAAATTTAGACCATTTATTATAAGAAAAACATTCAACAGCAAATTTGAAAAATGTTGCTCAGAATTTTTATTAAATCTTCATTATCAAATTCATTTCAGATTAAATGCTCATACATTTATTTAAGCGATTATAAATAACATCCAGTTCATTTACATTTAAAAATATACTTACAAAATAGTTATTTAAATTATAGTATATGTAGGATATATGTATGTCTCAATATTTGTAGTGCAATAAAAGACAATTGATTATATAGAACTTTGATAGTCCATACCCATTTCACAAAGATATTTCATTATTCAATTATATAATGAAAGGAAATAGATGAATAATATAAATTCTTGATGCAAGGAAAATAACATTATTTTTACAAGTCATACATCTTAAGTAATCAACAGTTATAATTCTTTAAGAAAACACACAAAAGCAAGCTCGAAATTTGGTCTAAATTTTTGCAAACCTGGATTCAATTCAAGATCTGTCACGAAGCAGCACAAGTCTAAATGAATGGTCTGACAGTCTGACAGATCTTTATTGTAACGACTGATTCATCTAAGAGTGTTGTTTTTTAACTTAACATTTTCTTGAAGCCAGAATTCTACAATAACTTTCCTCTCATTCTTGAAAGAATATATATCCATGTCGACATAACATGTGTAGGACGCAATCAAAGCTATTTTATTCTGGTCAAGTATAAAGTGTTTGAGAACCATAATCAGTCAAAAATTATTTCATTGGATACTAAAAAAAGAATTTTAGGCAAAATAATGTTCTTTAAGTTACATTCCTCAT
>BMAW01090689.1:386534-448244 GCA_019974015.1 Nephila pilipes | reverse complement strand
AATTAAACATCATAAAATATTTTACATAGTTTTAGTAAAATTGAGTCGCAAATTAATAAAGTAATTGCATATATCTAAGATTATTATTCACCATTTTGTATGTATTGCTTTACGAGTAAATTATCAATAAGATGGTATTACTTAAGCTCTTAGGGATGAATTTAAAATCCTCACTTCCCCCCTCCGGCCCATGGATATCAAAATTAAACTCTCATATGATGCTTGGAATCAAAAGTACTTTCGTAAAACATGCAATTCGATTGTATTGTATGAAATAATCAGGCTTCATTATAATAAATTCGGGATATATTGAACTTAATTCTCGGTATTATTTTTCACAGGTCCTATGACTGAATTCTTATGAAAACAAATGTTATTTTAAACGCTAATAATGAGTTTCTGAGGTACTGGAAGCCTATTTACAGCGAACTGAGATTTTAAATCTAGAATGTTCTAAGTTTACTCATATGTCATTGGATTCCCCGAAAGACAGCATTCTGTAACAGCACTTCTCTCTCCATCACAAATCTCACTATTTCTATCTTTTCCTCTGATTCTATGAATCAAGCATCGGTCAATTACCGGATATGCATTATTCTTCGATTTCCCTTCTCCACGTTGTTTCTAAGAATTTACTGGTACGCTGCGTATACCCCACTCTTCAAAACATCCGTAGAAATATAGGAACAAAAATGCAAAGAATCATGGAGATTCTTATCTCCGAGGACTGTGTTTTACATCCATAAGACATATTCGGATTGAAAAAACATTTGGTCACTTTATTGTCTTTAAAAAAATGGGTAAAAATAACAATTTTTTTAAATGAAGAAAGCATTTTCTCAATCGAGAATAAAATAAAAATGATTAAACATTTTTAGAGATTCTATCAAGCGGTGATATTCAAACAATTATTCTTATCAAAATCTACAATTTCCAATATTTGCAAGAAATCGCAGAGGGATCACACTGGTCACGAAAAAAAATCTTGATGAAGTTGAGAAGCCAAATCGGACTGAAAAAGAGAATGTAATGTAAAAGAAGCTATTTCTATAGAAATGGTTCACAATATATATATATATGTTCATACTTATTTCCTGATACGATTAAAATTTATCCTTTAATTCTTCAATGGTTATGAACGAGCTCAGCTCGTCATTCAGATAGCGCATCATAATCGGTACTGACGAATACAACTCGTCTGAAGTTTTTTGACCCAAACAGCTCGGTTAACAGCTAAAATTACGAGGTACCGATTAAAAATTATTAACTTACCCTCTCATCATAATTAAATAAAGTTAAAATCATAATTTAAGAAATTTTCATAATTAAGAATTTCCAATCTAAAATTAGGATCAAAGCAACAAAAGCCTGGGTTTCGACAGAGGTGAGGAACTGCCGAAACAAATGTGGAGTATAAGTTATGAAAGCTCGTATTGCTATTGGATGCTGTAGCCGTAAGCTAAGAAGCATATATAGCATTGGGCGGAGAGTTGATCAGGGGGAATACAAACCGCCTAGGGGCGCCATCTTCTGGACTTTTCATTCACAACTTATTCCGTCACACTGAGAAAAAGTGATGTCTGTTATGTCTGTTTGTATGATCAGGGGGTGGGACTTCAGTTCGAAGGCGAAACGACTTCGAAAACACTGGAGTCGGCGGGAAGAAGATAGGTTTAAAAAGGAAGTTTAAACTATTAAAATAAATGCGTTCCGTTTGACCCAAATGGTTACAGCCGAACCCTACATGCGTAGCAAAACTTTTCCCCAATGCGCACTGACGAACTCAGTTCGTCCGCGTATGTTATCACACGTTATTCGTGTTAAAAACGATATCTACTGGCAAAATTTAGCTAATTGGATAGTGTATAGATGACGATATGGGTACCGTAAATGTTTTTGCATATTATGAAAAAATATTGCTGATCCATTTGCTGTTAATCTAGTTATTTTTCTTGAGTAATTTGGCTGGAGCTTGTTTCTGAAAAATAGCTCAAAGGCGAAAGCTTGATAATTTTGATGATGAATATGTAACATATTCGGAAATAATTGACAGTTTTTCAAGTTTTGAGTCTGATGAAAAGTTTCGTGGTAGTTTTTGTAGTTTAGAAGAAGAATCAGCCAATGACGATCTTTAAATACAAAACAATGGTGCAAAACTAATGCAAGTTTTCAAGTAATATTTTACTCAGAATAATATTTATTATTTACTGAAGAGTTATTTTTTTATTTTTTTTATTATTTTATTATTTGTATTATTTTAAAGGGCTGGTTACAATTGTTGTAAATATTACATTAATATACCGCAAACAATTATCTAAAAAATTAATATTTTAGATACTAATTTTGAATACTTATTATTTTCTGAATTGCTTAAAAGTGCAAGTTACAATTGGTTGAAATGTAACGCAAATGATTCTTTAAAAACTATCGTTTAAAAGCGATCGAACTATCCGTATCACCATCAGAAATAGGTGACATTTTCAAAAGCCACTAGGGGGGCGGGATGGCTTGATCGTAGCGTCATTGGAGAGTGAAAACTGTTGATTTGCCTAACCGTCAAAGGTTAATTTATGCGATCACGCAATCGAAAAATCTGCTATGAACTTTCCCTATGATTGATAATGGGATTCTCCATTTCCATTTTCACCATATAATCCTCTCTCTGTTATTAATTGTTTTTCAATCATCAAAAGGAATAAATATACTTTTTTTTCTGAAATGATGTTCTCATTACAGCCATTATATCTTTTCTTATTGCACCTATTTACTCGTTCATTAAATTTAATATATATATATAAACTGCTGTTTGTAGAAAATGCAACACCATGAAGGAATCATCAGAATCAAATGAAATTCGCAGCAAATGTCAATTATAGGATATTATGCAAATTAATAAAGTTTCAGAGCCATCGCGCGTGCGCGGCGCGCGCAGCGCCCTCTGAATTGATGCTGAAAGCGTATAAATAAAGTGCTGTAGCGGGACGTTGAAAAAAGTCTATGATTATTTGTTAGTGGCAAACGTTTAGTGAGACCTGAGTATGCCTCCACGACGGAAGAATAAGAAATTCAAGCAACTTACGGAGTTTGAACGAGGGAGGATAATCGGCCTTCGAGAAGGAGGATTTTCCTATCGCGCAATAGCAGCTCGTATGCAGCGGAACAGTTCCACAGTGATGCGAGTTTGGAAGCAGTGGACCGACGAGCACCGAACAACTCGAAAAACAGGCACTGGACGACAGAAGGTGACGTCAGAGCGCGATGATCGACACCTGCTCCGCATGGCGGTGAATGATCGCACAGCTTCCTCCAGGCAGCTGGCAGCACGTTGGTCTACTGCTACAGGTGTACAATTGTCGGCTTCGTCAATTCGTCGTCGTCTGCTGCGCCGTGGATTGCGTGCAAGGGTGCCTTTATACAGGATTCCCCTCACGGCGAATCATCGACGGCTGCGTCGGCAGTGGGCTCTTGAGCACAGAGACAGGCGAGCTGATTGGCACCAAGTTGTCTTTTCAGATGAATCACGCTTCAATTTGTGGACCCATGATGGCCGTGTTCGTGTTAGACGTTATGCCGGTCAACGCTGCCTTCCTGAGTGTATTATTGAACGACATAGTGGTCGAACACCCGGAGTTATGGTCTGGGGTGCGATTTCGTATCATGGACGATCCAATTTGATACGAATTGAGGGTAATCTCAATAGCAACAGGTACGTCCGTGAAGTGCTACAGCCCGAAGTCGTTCCTTTCCTTCAAGGCATCCCTGGAGCTATCTTTCAGCAGGATAATGCACGCCCACATGTTGCGCGGACTGTTCGAGACTTCTGTTCAGCACAACGCATGCAACTTCTTCCTTGGCCTGCTTATTCACCGGATATGTCGCCTATTGAGCACGTGTGGGATATGGTTGGACGGCGTCTCGCTCGTGATCCGCGTCCTGCAGTTTCCAAAGACGAACTTTGGTTGCGCATACAAGCGATATGGAATTCTCTTCCTCAAGCAGATATTCAACATCTGTTTGACTCCATGCCACGTCGTATAGCAGCACTTATTGCAGCGCATGGTGGCTGCACCAAATACTGATTTCGGACGCTTAATTTGTTTCTTTTGTTTTGAAAATTTCATCATTTATTTGTATCAGTACAAGTCGTTTCTGCATTAAATTTCATTTGATTCTGATGATTCTTTCATGGTGTTGCATTTTCTACAAACAGCAGTATATATATATGTGTGTGTGTGTGTGTATGTATATGTGTTATCAATATATATTTAATTAATAAATTGTGCGTTATCAAAATTGCTATTTTTGGCAAAATAGGTCATAGTGAACCTTCAGTTACAGTTAATTTCTTATTAGGTCTGTAGAGGATCACTGTAACGAGATTCGGCTTTGTTAATGTATTTAGAGGAACCTAATATTACAAACTGTTTCTTCAGGGAACTGAGAAATTAAATACTTCACCTTTTTTTTAATTTATTCGACTGTTAAAATCGCCCCATATTCTTTCGATAATTCTTTATATGTATTATTTATGAGAACTGGGATAAATAGAACGCTAGAAAATTCAGTTTTAAGAATATAAATAATTGTTTGCTACGGCCTTAAAAGAAATGTCCGAATTTGTGGGGTTTTTTCTTTTTTTTTTCTTCAAAATATGGTGTTTGGGGTTCCTAGAACGCTTTCCTCAAAACCTACTCTTACTTTATCCATGATGCTGCTGGTTTCCTCAAAATTGTAAAATGGGGTTACTACCTATAGAATTAATTTAGTTTTTTTCTAATAAACACTCGCACATTTTAGGTATTATGCAATATTTATATAAAAATGAAATGAAATTTAAATTTAAAGAATTTGAAATGGTTAAACGGTTTTAAAGGCCTCTTTCACGAAAGATGAAAAAATGCATAATGTATATTGCGCAAAATATTGATAATTAACATCCTGTTGGCTTACCGTGCATCTTTTTTTAACAGAAGAGCTTAAAATTTTAAGTGTCTTAAAGCCAATTCGTCATTCTCGTAACAGGTGTTCGATTACCTCAACTATTCAAGTAATAACAACGCACTTTATCCTAAAAACACCTCCCATCACTTTTGTTTCACTCCTGACGACAAATATCTGATATCGAAAGCAACCTTACCCATCAGAACTTACAGATCCCCGAGTCACAGATACCGAAGAATGTGATTAAAAGCGTCCTCCAGAAACAAAAGACGACACTTTCTCCCCCAATATCCCAACCAGCTCTCTCAACAACTGGCGCAAGTCAGGATCTCGCACAAATCGCCACAACTGCACCACCTTCACCCAGATATCACAATTATTCGCCTCTATTTATTGCCCATTACTTTATTTGCATCCCGAGAAGAACAAGGGATTTTCATCAATGCTTTAAATAACTTCCGTTATTCAAATCGCGCTCGAGATGTGCGCGAATGAATGGCCCTGACTCATACCACTCGCCAGGTAATCACGGCGAATCATCGCAGCATAAGACCACAATCACAGAATAACTGGAAATGCAATTGAATGACACGAGAGCCAATTACGGGCCTGCCCCGCCACACATCTATGTATCCATCCGCACATGACGCCGAATTACCTAATCCTTCAGTAAGGGCTCTCCGACGTGTACGGGTCAGATAATCTTATTGTCGCACCCTCCATACATTGGGGGATATGGGAGCCCTTAAAAGGGTTTAGGCAGCCTTGTTTGGCTTCCTGAGGCTGGGCGCGTAGCAAGGGGGTGTATGTGTGCGAGAGCGATGATAAGAAATGGGTGAAAAGGTATATGGGTGAGAAGAGTGTATGTGAAGGCGGGGGAAGGTGATAGTCGTTGGATGGTAAAGGTAAAATTGGTGGGACCCGAAGATTGGATTCTGTGAGTGTTCGAACTGCGATGTTCTATAAACTTTTCTGTGGAGGTTATTTGATACGTTATATGAGATAGAATGTTATTAATTGCACTCCCTAACAGGACTTGCATTCCCTGAATTTATGATGATATTTGGTATACAAGGCGCTCTATAGGTAAAAATGATGCCAATTTTTTTTTATTCCATTACTTATAGATTTATCAATACCCTTTCTACGTGTACATATATGGTTAAATAAATTTGAAATGGAACACAATTTAATATTTATAATCATTAAGGTTACATTATTAAATGACAAACAAAAAGAAGAAGTTAATGCAAGAGTGAAATTTATATTTCAAATATAAAAATAAAAATCACTACGTTATGGCACCACTATTTCAATAACTTAAAAACTGAAATATTCTTTAAAAATGCCATTTCCAGCAAGAAAATTTCAGGGTAAAAAATTAAATTTACTTTGCTTATTTTTATTTTTGTAACCGTTGTTCAACTAGAGTAATTTTGTAACAGAGCTCCTTTCCGTAATTTCCTCTTCAACTGAACTTGGAGATTTTTCAGCTTTGAGTTTTTTAAAATAAAATTTGCCCAATGAAACGCAACGGTATCCACGCATTGAAGTTGTGGAGTGTAATGAATGGATTGGATAAATTCCATATGCAAGCTGCGAGCAAATTAACATTAATAGATTTGAAAGTTAGTTAATGAGAGGCCGAATTAATATGATTGAATTGGTTTTATTAACGTTGCCCTAGAAGCAACACGAGAGTTGGAGATTGACCTCGTAATTTTAAATCTCGATCAAGTGACTAGGGCGACACCTGAGCTGGAACCTCTCTCCTAACTTCCCCACCATGTCATTGAGAGGACATTGGTCCACAACACATTTAACGCGCATCAGTCCCGGCTACACGGAGGCTCTTTAGAGACATTAGGTCTCGAACCCACGGCTCGACGAAAACCGCCGGTCACGAGTCCGCGACCATAACCACTAGGCTACCATAGCCACCTGAATGAATGGGAGTAATATTAATTCAAAGTGAGACACCGGAACCAGTTGTTCAAAATTTAAAGCACAATCAGAGGAATCTTAGAAAATACAGTATTCGAAACCTAGATTTTGATTTGTCTACTCACTCGAACTGAGGTGAGTTGGGAAGAGATAAATTCTGAACGGTAGTTTAAGCGCAACGAGGAAGTTTTACTACAGAAAACCCGATATTAACTATTGAATTTGAATTGAAGAAAGATAATATATAAATTATTAGTTATCATAATTGTTGAACTCTTTCTCTTCGTTAGACATTTTATGATTATTTTTAATTAAAAATTATCTGGACAAGTAAAAATAATAACAAGCGGGGGTTGCTATTTTATCAACATGTTAATTCGATTAATTAAGTTTTATGTGAGTGTGTGTACATTTTGTACTAAAAATTGTGTATATTTTGTAAATGTCGATTTCAAGAAACTTTTTTTTTATCATAGTTGTAAGAACTGCTTGCATTAGAAAGAGATTAGATAAAAAAAAAATATGTTCGTACGATTTGAAAAATAATTTGTATTGTGTAAGTATGTCAATAGAACCCAAACAAAAAGGTAAATCTCTCTGAGTAGTTTTCGTAGGCCATTTACAAAATTTTATTAATTATTGATTGTGTCATTCATAAAGTATCTTAAACACGCATAGGTATTCATGATAATAATAAAACATTTTTTTTTCAGAAAGTTTGAATTTCTTAAACAGTTAGTTAAAAGTTTCAGTAAATCATTTTACTATCACATTTTTTTCAGTATTTAAACATTTGATTTGATTTAAATAGTAAAATACGTAGAACTAAACTTTGGTATTTTCTATTTTGTTTAGTTCTGGCTTAACATGATTACTCATATATTGTTTTTAAGTATTGATTGAATGAAAATTAAAGAGTATAGTGCTTTTCTAGAAGCAACATGAGAATTATTAGTGACAGACTTTCTAATAATGAACTTCGGTCAAGTGACGAGGATGGCACCAGAGCTGTCTGAAATTTCTCCCTCCAAAATTCCGTACCACTCCATGATAGGACATGCAGCCTGAACATATTAAATATTCACCAATCTCAATTCAAAAGGATCTTCTCTAGCACCAAGCTCGAACCTACAACTTGACGTTATCAACGATGGTCGCGAATACACGATATTAAACACTAGGAAACTACAGCCACTGTTTTAAAGTATTATTAACATATGTGCTTCAAATGGAAATTTTTAAATACTGTAGTCATACATAAATATACGAAACTCGTTAAAATATCAGAACAGCTTAAAGGGAATAAAATTTTAAATAAAAGAGTTTTAATTAAATTAAAAACAAAACAAAAAATGTTTTTTAAATACATTTTTTTACAAAGACATTCTATCTGCTTCTATTTTTATTCCATTAATATTTATTCATATTTAAATACATTAATCAAAAAATATATATCCAGAAAAAATAAATCCCTTGTGTAATACTAACCTTTCAAATAAAATTTTAATAAAATAATATAGTATTTTTTTTCAATTGATATATATATATATATATAATTCAGTTCTCTTAAAATATAAATAATCGTAATTCGATCATACAATGCTTTGAAATGCGTTTTGAAAAAAAAATTGTTTCACAGAGTTTCTTTTAATTAGTAAATTCGAAGTCGCATAAGTCGCATATTTTTAATTTCATTTCTGTGATAAAATTACAACATACCTGTACAAATATCTAAGGTAACGTTGATATTTAAAACGATATATGCGTTTTTAATTTTGATTTACGGATATTCAAATATTATTTTCAATTTGTACTCTACATACTTGCAGCTCTAAAATGAAATTACTAATTAGTCATTCTATCTCATTTTTTGTAAGAATAATATAGTAAATATATATTTCTGAATATTAAATCTTACAGTATATGCTTTCAGAAATTAAAAAAAAAAATGGATGTAATCATAAGAGTTTTGGAATGTAATTTCCTTTAAATATTTTTAAATGTAATTTATAAATTCCAATCACTAGATTTACATCCTTTTTTAAGAAAGTCGATATTCTTAATTCAAATTGAATGGAAAAACTTTTCCTGTCTCGTCTGGTTTTTCGATTTTTTTTTGGTAATTTTTAAATCATATTTTGATAAAAGATATTTTAAATCAGTGACTTCAGAAACCATAATTTATAACTTCATATTCACACAGTGAATAAAGTTTCATATTTCTATACATCTTCATATTTCAATTTTTAAATTATTCATCTTAATTATTCGTTTATGAATACAATATAATTAAATGAAATTTTATTTAAATTGAATGATTAAATTAAATTAACGAAATACTTTAAAGCCATAAGGATATACATATATATTTATATATAGAATAATTTTACTAGTATAAATCTACTCTGCATAGTCTACTTGAATAATATGATTCTTGAATTTTTTCGCATCTCATAAAAAAGATAAAAAATAATTTCATTTGAGATAAAATTTGAAAATTTTTAATTTTTTTCAATTAAAAGATTAAGTTATAATTACATATTTCATTCTTTCTGAAGAATCCAAATTAATTAATGTGGATTCTTTTAAAAAGATCTTTTTCTACTATAACAATATATATATATATATATATATATGTAGTTAACTGAATAAATATCTTGAAATGAATAATTTCTTTTAAATCAAATCATTGTTCAAGGGGTTGAGAATAAAATTAATATTCTCCAATTTTTAAATTCTGTTTAAGTTTCTATTAATATATGCTGTAGTACAGATGAAATTTAATTCGATAGTAATTATTTTATCAAATTACTGTAGGACCAAAAGGCTTGTTGAGAGCAGGAATTTAAATTCATTTTTAATCACCTATGAGTGGCTTATCTGCTTTATTTAACTATGGTCATCATGATCTTCAGGTGTCTGTTATTTTTCTCTTTCTCATGGGGTTTACTCTCTTTGATAAACATGGATAACACCTCTCACCCCGAAGGGTTATCCTAGCGGTTCTTTTCTATTTGCACTCCCTCTTGTGAATAAATTTTTACATTTTCCATTGATTCTTTTCTAATATCTTAATTAAACGCATTCTACGTCTAACGTGATGTAGACAGATTTAACATTTGTGATATAAACCATATGCAAACTATTTATATATAAAGGGAGTAGTATTTATATATATATATATATATATATATATATATATTCACATTCAGTTGTAAAAAAAATGAATAATGAAACTTTTAAAATACTTAAGGAAAGTATTTATTGTTACTTCTTGGGATCTTCAAATGAATAATAAATCTAATGCATTTGAGTAAGAAGCAACCTATCCTGTTTTTAATTTAATAAAAAAAACTTTTAAATCTAATTAATTAAGTAAGCAAATAAAACCGATTAATTTGCTTACTTCATTAACTTACTACTCCATATTACTAAAATCAATCCTATCATCTCAAAATCAAGTAACTTAATAGTAATCGAACAACGTAAAATTCATGTAAAATAACTATTAACTTTATAACCTCTCAGAGTGTTATATAGATATTTCATGAATTAACATGCCACGAGAGTATGAAGCTTTGAGATCATTTAAATCTAAATTAATATCATCTTTATACAATCTGCAAATGAATAAACACAATAGATAAAAATATACGAAATCATAAAATTAAATCGATCTGTTTGCAAAAATTCACAATGTTGCTAGAAAAAGATAAAAATGAAAGAAAAATTTTTTAGTGCAATTTGTTTTTGTATTTTATGATTTCAATAACAATAAAAAATCCTTCTTTTATAACTGGCTTTAACGTCTTGAAATTCGAAAGATGCATAACAATTTTTATATACCTCGCAATAAAATACGCAATTGAGCTCTAAATAGTGATGTTATGAACTATCTCCAAATGCAATAAGAAGCTAAATATATATGTTAAATACTTCAAATTTTTTGCCGTGAATTGCCTGTTGTAAAATTCGTCTCAAACATCGAAGAATTTTCATTCGAAGTAACGTTTGAATAGTTAAAGATTTCAAATATTTGCTAACCAATCCGCAATTAGCAAATCTAAACAGATTCTCTTTTTCACTGTTTAAACTGATTCTCACGCGACGTGTTAGACAAATCACTCGAGTCCTACCAAAAATAAAGAACAACATCCGAGCTTCTAAAAGGGGAGTATTGTAACATTTTAATTATTACTTAGAAATAATCAAAATGTCCGGAAAAAATTTATTCTGCATATTAATGTGTTTTTAAGTACCTAATTTTGTAAATTATAGCTATTAATGTTGATTTGTATGGCTTACAGATACAATAGATTTGAAGTAACACACATTATGGAGAAAATAGTGGTTCGTAGTGTAATTAAAGTCCTTTATTTAAATGTTGCAGTGCCTAGCACATTTAGGTTGAAATGATGGCTATTTATGGAAATGAGATAGCCCATTATATAACACTACTGTGAGGTGGAAAAATAATTTCCTAACTTGTCACATGTCCCCTTCAGACAATGTAAGAAGTAAGTCCATCTTCACTGAGGGATACTACTGCCATAGAGAAGAAAGTAGAGAGCTAGAAGCATTAGCCTGAAGAGTCTAATAGTCCTCCAAATAATCAAGAATGAGACTGATAGTTTATGGAAAACTATTTACGGAGAACTGCACATGTCAAAGGCGTTAGCATGCTGGGTTCTACGATTACTGATACAATTTCAGAAACAAACATGGCGCATCGTGTCAAGAGACATGTTGAATCTTTTGGGGTGCGCCGAATGAGATTTCTGTTTTGATAGCTTGGTATCTATGGATAAATCTTGAATCTAACAATATCCAAAGAGATAAAAAAAAAAAAAAAAGGTTAGAACTACAATGACTTGCATCCCATTAGAAAAGCTAAGACGCTGAAGTATGCAGAGAAGGTCTTTTTGTCGGTTATATAAGACGTTCTTGGAGTTATCTTAACGGACTACCTAATTACTTGGAGTAAGGTCAGACCATCACTGGTGTCTATTTTTGCCCGCTGCTGAACAAACTGCGTGATATTCTGATCAAGAAACCGCACGGTCTGATCGCCAATGGCGTCCATCTTCTTGCCAACGATGAACCTGATCATACATCTGGCTATTCAGTTGAGGAATCAAAGTGAAGTGACTTTGAAATCCTACTCTCCCGATCTTGCTCCAAGTGACTTTTTATTGTTCGAAGAACTCAAAACCCCTTCGAGGCGTCGGTGATTTGGCAACATGAATGACTGCTACATTCAATAGATGCAATAATGGATTTCGACGCAATTTGTTGGTTTCTACAATGACGACCATCGAATGGCCAAGAAACGCAGAAAGAATTTTGTAACTCTGGATGGTAACTACGTAGGTAAATCTTAAGAATAAAAAATAAAAATTATGTTTCTATCTTTATTATTTTAGTCATAATTAAACCTTTATTATACTCCCTTGGTATATCTCTGCGATTTATTACACCACGACATTTTAACCTAATAGTGATTCCCTAAGCTATCAAACATTTTGAGTCCTCCGAAGCTTCAACATATACAGCTACATAGAAACTAAGTATCACAATCAGTTCGGTAGTGCCATGAGAGCCCTTTAAGGGAATAAACTCTTAGTGATTTTCTCTATTTTATTGGTACATGGTTTTTAAATTACGCTTTTTTTTTATATATAAACCAATAAGTTTTTTTCTCGCTATATAAGTCTATTTGAATATAATCTTGATATTTTTTTCGAGTTAAATGAAATCTTAACGAATTCCATTTTCATAAAAATTGAATTCGGCTTTATTCTCTTTCTAAACACCTTTCCACACATGTCTTTGTAGTGCATTAACTATGCAGGGAATGGCTTGTAGAACTCTGTTGTTTGTATACATGTATATACTTGTATGTTTATTTTTATGCTTTCCTTGTATTGTGTATTATATATATATATATAACTGAAAGTTATAAATTACCTTCAATTTCAGCCAAGTATAGTTTTCGATTCTTTTTTTGGATATAGTCTTTCTTAGAATTATTTTCTTAAAATCACCTTTAACTTCGCATTTACAACATTGTTTTCTTTGCTTTGTTTGAAATGTCTGTTCTTTATTTTTAGAAAGTTTACCAAGTGAGCTGAACCAGACTTTTATTCGTTCTCCCCTCACGAATTTCTCTTGGTTTATATTGTTTTTTTTTTTTTTTTTTTTGTCTCATGTTTTGTTGAAATATTGGTAAATTACCTGTGTTTTCTTTTAAACTTATTCCAAGTTGTATTTGTTGATGATTTATTTGTAAATAAAATTTTAAATTTTATCATTTTAAATTGTTACTGTTTGGAAGCTAAGGTATTTTCTTAACTTGGGCTGTTGCGAAGGTAAACACTTATTAGTGAACTAGGATCCCTTGTGTTAGAAAAAAAAATGACAGCCTTCCTTGACATAATTATTTCAATAAAGTCGTATCGGAAAATAGTTTATAATTAGAATCTAAGCTGAGCATTTCATATAATTTTCGTCATTGTATTCATTTCACAGATAATAAATTTTATAGGTGATAATAACTCAGAAATTTACTACACTCACCTAATAGAAACACAAGTACCATTTTCCTACACATTGCAATGTATTGGCATCTAATAACTGTCTTCCCGTTTCAACCGTTAATAATTTCCATTCACTCGGAGAGCAAACTTTAAATATTTGATTCTACCATATTTTGGAAGAGAGAACGCGGATTTCAACTATCCCCGAGGCAGTAAATGGTGTTTACGTTTTCCAAAAGAGTTTGTTTTTCCCCCTCTCTGTACACTTTAAATAGAATTTCAAACGAATGCTATATAAAGTTCTCGTTAAGCAATCTTTCATTGAAAATTGAACTATGGAACAATGAGAAATTTATAGCTATCTTATATTATATATAATGTTTTGAAGGGAAAAAAAGTTAAAATCTTTGCTTATATTAAATTTCGAAATTCAGTAGAACGAGTGTTGAGTCCAAATGAAAACTCATTTAGGGGTAATTAAATTCAATGGACAATTGTTCAGTTGGATGTGAATAGAACTTGTATAATTACAATTGATTGCCATCTTATCCAAATATACACTGATTACAATAATAGCTCTTAACATTTAGCTTTAACCATTTCTAAAGCGTGGCAAGTACACATACGATGAACGCTCAATAAATTCCTTAGAGATTCCAAGAAAGGGTGCTAAAATGGTTTGTTTTTAGTAAAGATTATGATTGATTAGACCACTGTCCGAATCTCAGTTACTCATATTCATAATCATGACGCCTTTCGCTGCTCTAAAATTCTTCGTCTCAACTTTTCCGGCCGAAAAGACCATCTTAGCCATTTTTGGAAAAAATTCACCAGAAGCTATACGACGTTTTGATTTTTTTCTTTATTTCCATTGCTTAATGAAGAATCCATTTATCATCGAAGGTCATAACTCGACGCGTTAGCAATCAAATTTTGATTTGGAAGCAAATGACTACCAAATCAAATCTAACTTATGAATCAATGTCAAATATTTTTAGCTCCGTTGACCAGATGGCAACAGTTTTCTTAATGATACCCTCTGCCGACAAATTCGAGTACTTTTTGAACCACTCTCGTTCCACTAGTTAAGATACATGAACAAGATACTTTATAATAACAATACGTTTATACATGTATGTTTTCTGATATTTTTCGGAAAATTAATATATACAAAAGTTCCAGATTTCCTCATTATGCATGAGTATAAAATATATCTAATAAGCAATCCTTTTGCAAATTGTAACTTTTAAAATATATTTTATAAATATCATGAATAGAATAGAAATCATAAGGGAGGGGTGATTCGAGACTTGCGGTTTTAGGTAACACAATGATGCAAATTTGCATTTTTTTTTCCTTTTAAAAATGAAGAGTGCTTTGCTGATTCCACAGACATATTATTAAATGAAAATTTGATAAAGATAATTTTAAAATTATAAATGTAAACGTGTCACGTCCTAGAGAAAAATATTAACATTTGCGATTTTCTAAAAAAGAATGCTTTTTTAGGATTCTGAAACACTTTCTTCCTAAAATTCAGAGGGTTGTGATATTTTGCTCGTTATGAAAGGAAGTTATATCCTTCACAGAGAGCATAATGCTTTTTTTTTAAAATAAACTCTCACAAATTTTTATATTACCAATATTTATATAAAAATATATAAAATTTGAATCAAAAAATTTTAATTTTTCATTAAATCTAAATTTTGAAATTACATTTACGCTGTAGTTTATAATGTTATATTTATAGATACTTATCAAATTTTTAAAAGTGCATTATAGGTTTTATATTTAATATGTACTAAAAGATTAAAACGTGGCTTACAAATACCCCACACAGTCATTTAAAATTAACTGCTTATAAATGTTTATATTTTTAATGCTTCTTTCAAAACAGGTACTGAAATTTACAGGTATCTCAACGTCAAATGCGACTTCAATTTCTTTAACTTAAAAACTCAATATTTTCAAGCCTTGCATAAAATAAACTTTATTTCCTTGTCGATGACGCCCAAAATATTTAAATACTTTAAACTGCAATTTCAAAGAAACGGGCCGTTATCAACAGCCGTAACGACGGATGACGTCAATAAAGAATTGTCTATGCAAACCAGTGACGCGGCTTCACATTCAACACTAATTAGAAACCACTTATCAGGTTTACATGACAACGTTTTGTGACATCATTCACTGGAAATTGCGGCCCTTGATATAGCACCGCTTCCCTAGGAAACCAATAGCTTAAAGGAAGAATAAGCTCTAATTGAAAGCAGCGGAAATTATAAAATCGATGTACGAGACGATTTATAAGTTCAGGTCGGATTTTACCAAATACTGGCTTGATTATTGGGCTTTAAACTATGAATCTTGATGATCAGAATGATCATGTGGTAGTTAATGTGGTAGATATCATATGACACACTTATTGGGTTATATATACCAATTCAGTTCTTGTCTAGGCGATGCTCACTTAAATTTCTTAAAATCTCATTGTTGTTATGCAGTGGTTTACACTTTGTCGCACAATTGGTTGGCAATCTAGCAAGAGTTTACTTCGACACTCGATTTAATTAACCTTGAGTTTTATTAACGTTTATAACTCTGTTGAGCATGATCTCGATCCATGGATCTGAGGAGAGAAGCAGTAAATTTGTGATCAGAATAAAAACATTACTGAATGGACATACGGATGTCCTCGATTATTATCCTGTTCACATTTCTTGCCGAACTATAAGGCAAGCAAGAAGGATTGATGGAATTGGTTACGTCTCACCATCAACTAATTTCACTTTGTTTCATTTTTCTAAGTACTTATGAACATTTTCAATTTGAATTCCATGGTTCGATCATTATATTCCACTCACCTAGAGCTAATTGCTATCGATTGTCTGTGTACACTTTAAAAGTGCTGGCCTTGCTAAAGTCGTTGGACATGTGCTCATTTTCCCTAGGTTTGACGTAATAAAGTTTTATTTCAGACACAGTTCTTGTTTTATCAGTTTGTATGTTACAGTATATAACTGTATTCACGAAATGTTCTCAAGCCCAGCAAGTGTTCTTCAGCTGCTGATAAACAAATAAGGACTAAAACAGTTATCAAAATTTGTTTTCATTACTATTGTATTTCTTTATTTTTTTTCTTTTGATCTGTTATATATGATGGCAAGAATATTAAATTACAATAATGTCCAATGTTTGATTTTAATTTTGTATTCGCCCGAATGATTAAATGCTTCGTCGAATATTTATGTCATATACAGATTAAATGCGTGTTTAATCGGTTAAAATTTTATAAAGAGGGATTAACATCTTTGGTATCCCCGTTAAGTATATAAAGACGCTTGATAATTCAATAAAATCGGTAATTCGGCATGATCGTGGTCCTAGCATATCGTATTAAGGAGAGCTTACTGTAACATAACTTTGGTACAATATCCTCTGTCTCATTATTTATCGAATATGCCTAATATGTTACGTAAAACATAAGAGATATTTTTTTACTATCCCACCTTATCTATGTGTCCCAAAATTAAATCTCAATTTAAATGAAAGGTTGAAAAGGTTGGCGATGAAATTACGCACCCTTGGTTAAATGTTAAAAATAAATAAATTAATTAATTAAAAATTTTAAGTCTCAAATTACAAAATAAAAAAAAAAGAAATATCATGAAGGAATTTTATCAAATAATGGAAAATTTTTTAGAGGTTCATTTGAAGGATGATTAATTAACATACTCGACACAACAGAAATTTATTGTCTGAAATTCATATTTCATTTCATTTTTTTATTTTGTTTTGTTTCTTCCGACTCCTCAGCAGTATGTATGAATATTAGCCGTTCATCCTGTTCTTGTTTCTCGGGGAAAGAAAAAGAAAATCGAAGGATTCATGTTCTCCTTTCTTTGTTCCTTATGTTCTCAGGAGTTGCAGCAGTCAGTGATATGCGGTAGAACTCACTTACTAATCGAATTTAACAGCGGTAGAAGTAAATTCATCCCTAAAAACTAGTCCACTAGAGAACTCCAGTCCAGTTGTCCTAGATGCAGAATATGGCTCATATCTGTGGATCAGAACATACACAGTTAAAACCTGCTACCATCCACAGTCGCCCGCCGAAGTTGTGACACAGAATACTAACTTTAAATGACAGTACATCCCAGTTTAGCAGTACTGGTTGAATATATCCCCATCGCAATAGCACTTCAGAGCATCTAATTAAATTACCCCATTCAGAAATTACGACCAGTGAAATAAATGGCTGCAGGTTATTAGTCAAATAGTCTTGCCATTTCACTACAGACCACCTACGAGGTTAACAAAAAATGTTCCAAATGACACTCAATACCACAGGGAAGGTATACCAATTGCTATAATAGTTGAAAAAAACAGGATTTCTTTAAAATATTGTTAAGAAATTTTTCAAAAGTAAAATGCTTTCTTCCCTGAGAGGGTTGTGCAGCGGCCCCCGCTTACAAATCGAAGCTTACAAAGACAGGAATAAAAACGCCTAATCGGTAGAAGTAGAGAATTCCTTTTTAATCTAGTTGTCTAATACTCAACACGAGGCACATATTTATGAACTTGAATATACCAAATTGAAATTTACCCCATTATAAATGTTACCATCAACAGTCGTTCGCCAAATTTTATACAACTAAAAGACTTTGGCTGTTGTAAAAGAAGTAATGATACTTTCCCATAAATTTATAAAACTTTTGGAAACTGTTAGGAGATAGAAGGATATCTTGTATTTCTTATCTTCGTGTCGATATTTTTGAATGGCACAAGTGAAAAGACACTAGATTTTAACTTGAGAGATAAAAAAAACATTCCTTATCAAAATTAAAAATTATTTCCTAGAATATTTAGTGTCACACGAATAAATTAATAAGGAAACATAAAGTACAAATAAGGTCACATTTGTGTAACAACTTAGATTAAGAAATGTTATTATTACTTTTCTATCTTTAAAAATAGAAAATATTCAAATTGCACTATTTTTCAATTATCCAATGTTTTTTATGTGTTAAAGGATATCTAACTTTTCCGTGCCTCTTTGTTTTTAATTATATTTTTTAAATTAAACTTATCATGTTTCAAATGCTCCTTTGTAAGTCAAATTTTAACTCAAAGATATAATATTCTTAAATTGAATGCTTTATTGTGAAATAAAATCAATTACGCAGGGGTATTCGATAGCTTTGATAAATTCTAAAAATTTCACAATCCAAAAAGTACCATTCCGTTATTTGTGACATATGTTAATGTTAGAGAGAAGTAGTTTCCTCTCTATAAGTTTTGATAAAATTACGCAAAATTTTATATATAAAAAAAAATGAAAAATTTAGGTTGGACCTTGCTATTGGTGATCACAAGAAGGGTTAAAAACAATAGCTATAAATATGTCTAGATATTAATATAATAATTTCTTTGTTTCATATAATCTTAAGTTCCCATTTCACGTTTTAATTGAAGTATTATGGTACCTTTATTGAGGGTGGGGGGATTCATTATGGATCTCAATACCAGTATTGGGTAGCAATGATTGTGCTTGTAGATTACAGTACGAAATGATATTTTAACATTAATAGAATCGAGATTACCTGATTAAAATCAAAAATTCAATCGTTATTAACCTTCCGTTTCGTCTATAAAAAATCCATGAACTATCGGATTAGGAATGGATTCGATTAATTTCAGAACCGCTTAGCAAATTAATCGATTTATCATTCGGCGACATCAATCGATTAATTTCGAATCCCTCAACTGAGAAGACAGGAAACAAACAATTCTAACGAATCAACGCCAAAAGAAGCGGTGAAACCAAAAAGAAATAAAAGAAAGAAGATCAAAAAGATTCCCTCTCTCTCTTCTGAAGAAAACAAGTCGCAAATAAATAGATAAATAATAAAAAGTTCGCTGGGTAAGAAAAGTAAAAAAGCGATTCGGTAGTAACACTCCAATGGAGCCCAATGGTACGAAAGTAGCGACATGCCGTCGGTTAAAAGACTAACAAAAGTGTTAAGGAGCAAAAGAAGTTTTCTAAGGCGAAGAATTTTAGTTCCAAAATTCCTTTTTCCTTTCTTCTCAATACTTCTGAAATGGAGAGGGCATAAAAAGTATCTTCTTTGCTCAGGCAAGACTTTTCGCGTGTCTTGCAAAGAAACAAACATTTTCACGCCTTTTAAGTGTTATGATATCAATGAAATAAACAGAAAAAATACCGGGGTGATAAAAGACAAATAAGAATCATGGATAAAGTGTTCTAGCAATTCAAATTTCGAACTAAATAAACAACATTTTACAACATCATAACACTTTACTTCTACTTGTTCGTACTTGGATCAACACATGAGCATCTAAAAAACATTTCGCGAACATTAGTTTTAAATAACAAAAAAAAAAAAAAAAAATAGAGTTTGAAGATTAATGTTTAATTTCATATAGACAAAGGTGTTTTTAATCTCGGTAAGACTTGTGAAAATCTAGGTTCCAGATCAATTTCAATAGAGTCCTAATACTAGAAAGAGGATAGGTGTAAGAATCCCTCACTCCTTATTTCTTAAAATTATTTTCTACTTCTTTTTCCAATCATATATCTCAAAACATTCTCTACTGTTATTAGTCACATCTCTATGAAAAAGATTTTTTTCTAGCGAAGTACTGTTACACTAATGAGAATTTCAATTGCAACCTGTTGATTCCGATCAAAAGTACACGAATGTGAAATGTAAATGAGTCTTGTGTAAAAGATTTTTCTGAAATACTATTTACCAGAATTACATTTATGTTACATCTTTATATAATATCTTTTCTAATATATACACATCTTCTTCAACGTATTTGGGAATTATTTTATTCTTGTATGTTAGAGAAGTGGGATGTGTTCGGACTTAATTGCGCACAAACACTGCTTCATTCGATGAACATCCTTCTCAAACTAACACTTTTTTGAGGGTTCCGAACAAATTGAAGTCCGAAGGTATTACGTTCGGACTGTAAGGATGTTAAGAGTATTATCCAGTCCTATGGATCTAAAGACATGAAGTTTGCAGATTTATTTCCACCGGGACACGGGATTTTGTTAGACATGAAAAAAAATTTCAAAATCGGGAATATTGTGGATACTAGAGCAGATAATTTCATCTAAGTGACATATGCATATCTCTTACACAACACAAAATTAGGATACATAATCCTTATTCAATACTGCAAGCAGTATTTTAATACTCATAAGTAATGGAGGGGGATGCTGTTATGATTTCAAAATGCATACGGTACCTGTTCATGTCATAAGTAATGTATCATTTGGCTTCATGAGAGGCGAATGAGGTACATAAATCAGGGGTGTATAGAGGAAATACCCAACCTTACCAGGATTGAAAGATGCCCAAAAACAAGATGCAGCAGTAATTCAAGTTGATATTGTTTCCCATGTTGTTATGATCGGTGTAATACATAAACTGCTTTCAGTATTGGAATGTGGTGGTGGATATCTTGAGCATTTGAGGCTGATAATCATTTTAAATAAAAAGTCTCATTTCATGACCATCGCATCTATTTTTTTTCTTGTTCTCGCTTTCTACACCTGCGCGCAGAAGTTGCAGCAAAGCCCAATAATATCAAGATTTTGTGCCATTTTTTTTTTTTTTTTCATATCATACAAAATACTGAACCACGGTGCACATGAATCTACAAATTACATGTTTCTTCAAGTAAAAAAAATGTGACCGCCGAGTGGTCATGGTCGTGAACTCGCTACCAGCGTTTTTTCCCCCATCAAGTCATGGATTTGAGTCCTGGTGCCACTAAGGAAACATATAGTGGAACTGAAGCACATTAAATCTGTCGAGACTTCAAGTCCACCTTACGATATGATGTGGAAGCTAGGAAAAAATGTACAATAATAGGTACCACGTCGCTTAACAAAGCTCAAAGTTACAAAGTTGGCCTTCATTTTGCTTTAAGTACGACGCTTATAATTAAATAAATCCAAACTACAAATCGATTTTAATGAGTTTTACTTTTGCAACGAATTTTTTAAACAGCTGGTATATATAAGATTGCTTAAGAAACGGCTTATGTTAGAAATAGGAATGGGGCAAATCACTGTCCTGTGATCATTTTTCCATTTGTTAAGAAGTTGAATACCATGACGCCCTTAGCTTCGAAAAAATATCGCAACTGTAATTTTTCCAGACCATCTTCATAGGAACAGATTAATAGGAAACAAACCATTGTTTTCATTGTGGCTTGGCTTTCTGTGTAATTCAGGTATCATTAGTTTTGATTTGAATCCAGGTCTCATCATAAGTCAGTTTTAATTTAAGTATAGATTTATATTATAGATATTAATAATATATATTATCCTCTGAATATTTTAAACATACCTTATGAAATTATTCTAATTATTTTCCACGATATGTTTACAAACACACATTCGTACTTCTAATAAATCTTTACTGTACGGGAAATTGTAATTTTTTTTTTTTTTTTTTTTCCTCCAAATGTGATTTCATGTAATATTCGTGAATACTAGTTCAGAGTTCAGATTACTTTACCGAATTCATGCATTTATATTATCGTGTTATTTTGCATAATCTAAACAAAAATTATTCTGTTTCGCACATATTTTAATATCTTTTCAGAAGTCGGTACATACTGAAATATGAAAGAATTTCATAGCAAGCCTTTAAAAATTGAAAACAACACGAATGTTAAATATTTTTAGTTTTATTTAGTTATTTTTAGTTAAATGAGCTTTAATTTGAAGTAAACTAAAAATCAATATTTTATTTTAAAAAAAGCAAAAGCAAAACGTTACTTTTAAGCAATGTCCTATAAATCATTGAAATTTTAAAAAGGTATGAAGACCCTAAAAATTAGAAAAATGACCAGTTTATTCCATTTATTAGTCGTATGTTCCCTTACAGAAACTGTACAATTGATAATATATTTTGCAATCTTGATGAGAGCATATTATTTGATTAAATGTTTTTCTGTAATAAAATGATGATCGCTTCCTTACTCCATAAATCAGTTAGTTGTAACATATTCGACAACATTGGTGTAATAAATCCATATATATATATATATGTTGTGTGTGTGTGTGTGTGTGTAATCATCAAAATTAGATAAAAAATAAACAAAATATCAGGAAATTAAAATATTAGTAATTTAAAAAATTATTAAAAAATTAGAATTTGAAAATAATATTGAAGAATATATTGAAAGCTGTTACATGCTTCGGTGTGTTAATCTGGGTTATTCTAGGATTATATACTTAACTATCTTCATCAACAAAATATATTATTAAAAATGTATAAAAACAAAAATATAAATTTTAAAAAATTTCGGAAAAAATTTTGTTAAAATGAAAATACACAAAAAGCAAATAATAATCATAATAATCTTCAAGAACTAAAATTTAAAAAAAGGAAAACGAAAATTACAAAAAAAATTAAACACTTTACGTGTATCAATATTAAGTATAACAAGTGTATAATCAAGCATAACACTTCACGTGTATTAATATTACATACATGGAATACATATAAGTTAAAACAAATTTTAGAAATGCACAAAACAGAAACAACTTAAATTGAGAAAAAAAAATATTTAATTATATATATAACATTGATAAGTGAATGTAATTTTTAAAAATAACTTATATAAAAACTCTATGGTAAAACAATACACAAAAAAAAAGTTCTATTAATTCAAGCGAACAAAGTAGCCTCGACTCCAATCAGACGTTATCACTCAACCGCTAAGTACCTTAAAAAGACTCAGACGAAAATAAACATTCAATTAGTTAATGAAAATCGTTAAGTAAAAAAAAAAAGGTTATTTTGATTTTTCTCCATCTTTCTCTATGGAATACCGTAGGGGGTTCCGAAAACCTGTCGAAGAAGATGGAAAAAATGAACAGAGAGTGAAAAAAAAGACCTCCAAAAAAGGTTAAAAAAAAATCGGACGACGGAATTTACTATGTCATCATTCTTACCAGTGACGCCATTGTCTGGAGTCTGAGCGAAATAGAAGTAGAGGATGAAGGGGGGACGTAAAGGTGCGAGGGGGTGCATCGAATGTTAGTTCATCCGCTCCATCCTTTGACAAAGTAGCGGAAAAGAAGGATAGGTTTGCAGGCGATAGTTTATTCCGCGTTTGACAGAGGTTCGCGAGTTGGGTCGAAGAATGCCTATCCTGGCTCTACCTTGGGATCAAAATCTCAAGAACACGGCTTGGTTCCGTGTAAGGTTACCAAAAGAGGAGTTGCTTAATTCGATGGCAACTGAAAAGAAAGAAAATGTGTTTCGCATGAAAGATGAAGATCTTGTGATCGGTTGGGGGTGATTTGAGACGTGCGTTAGTTGAGTCATGATCTTAAACCGTCATATGATGCATTGGGGGTACATTTAATATGAATAAATGACTATGTTTACTCCCGATTCTTTTCCTAGTCACATCTTGAAAAGGGTTAAATAATCGGGTCATATAAAAGGAGGGTGTGCAATGATTACATCATATCTAATCTTTGTTCCTGCATTCCACAGGGAAGGGGAGCTGTGGACTGAATAGCCTCCACAACGGTTTTAAGTGAAAAAACTGAATAGCGGCCTGAGGGCCCCAAGTCGAGGGCTCCTTCATTCCGCGAAAAGGAAATCTGCAGGGGGTACACCGTATTGAATTTTGGAGCCTTGCGGCGCTTAGGGGGACACCCTCGAAATTAGGCGATGTTTTCGGTCAAGAATGTAATAGTGGCATGGGGCCCGATTCTCGGAGTTCTGAATCGAAGGGTCAGAAAAAAGGCCTTCTGGAGAAATGAAGGATGTTGAAAAGGAGTATACAGCGTCGAATTTCGGGGCCCTACGCCTTAAGGGCTCTGAAGGTAAAAAAAAAAAGAGAGAGAACCATCTACAACTTCGAGATTAAAAAATGGAGTGCTAGAGTGTGAGGGGGGATTCTTCTTCAAGTGCTAGGAAAGAGGTGGACGGGGTCATACCGGTATACTTATATATATATATATACCGGACGGGGTCATACCGGTATATTTTCCAATTTTTCCATTTTATTTTTATGAAATGGAGAAAACTTGGCTAAATCCGTAGATATATTATTTATAAGAATTTTATGCATAGAGCATTAGAAAATTAAATTTAAAAATTGTAAGCAGATGTACTACACCATCGAGAGAAACATTTGTATTAACATTTTTTTCAAACTGTGTTTCTTTAGGATTCTGGTACACTTTCCGCAAAATTTGTTTTAACGATTGTGCTAATATTTAGCACATTATGAAATGGAATTATTTCCTTAATAGTTAATTAATTTTTTTTCCTAATGAACACTCCCAAATTTCAGGAAATTGCTCAATATTTGTATAAAAAAAAATGTGTGAATTTGAATTCTAAAATTTAAAATAAATTAAATTTGATTAAATTTAATTATGTCAATAAATTTATTATTGAGTTTCAGTGCATAGAATGTTTTGTTTATAATTACTTTATAGTTTAAAGTTAAAAATAAAGAAACATTTATGCAGAATGTACCCTGGAATGTAAGTACATAACTTACAAATTTAAATACAGCTATATAGATTTTTAATTGTTCTTACATAACTATTTATGTTTATAAATTATTTTCTTTATATATAAATAGACACATAAATATACAGATAAATGAACTGGCTAAAATATGTATTTTATTACTTTTAAAATTAAAAAATTAGGAGCTGGGTGTTAAATAAGTTAATTTTCCCTTACCGAAGGCATCTCGGTTATCTTAAACTTGATTAGGATTTCTTTTCCATTACGAAGCATACATCAATTAGTGTACCGTTATAGAATACATTTTCTTCTAAACCAAGGACATCATATCCACGGCCTACGACGGGACATGACATATTTTTGGCTTATAAACCAAGCATCCATCAACAAGAATATCTTTGAAGCCCAGCTATCATAACATCCTGTGGTCAGAGTTTTATTAAAATTACCGTAGCTTAAATTTTAAGAATTCTAATTGTGCATGATTATTGATATTGAACCACGGCATTCGCTAATATACTGTTGTTATTCGTTTTAAAACAACGCACATTTCCCCACCAATAGCTGCAAATATTTTAGCAGATGATAGTAAAATAATACTTATCGTGCCAATTGTCTACTACTGCAATGCATAGGGTGTGTCTAGCATTGAATATTCTGCTCTCGGAGAACAAAAAATTAAGTTTATTTACGTTACATTTATAAGTTTGTGGAATTATTACTCTGGAAGTTGAAGTAGAAGAAAAAAAACATGAATATTTTTAATTTTTATTTTACATATATATATATTGCGTCAACGATAATCCCCTATTTTACACCTTTGTATTCAGAATGTATTTATAGAACCCGGACATTAGTAAAACTAAATGAAAAATTGGTGAGGAACATATATACTGTGTGAAGAAAAGCTTGAATAGAGTATTTTGCTGTGCATCACAAAATATAAAGTAATCTGCTCGATATGTGATATGGGTGTCATCCTCGTCACTTGACTGAGGCTCAAAATGACGAAGTCCATCGCTAATGGTTCTCGTCTTCTTTCTAAATGCGACATTAATAAAACAATCAATCAATCAAATGCGCTTGTAAATATGTAATTCATGTTAACTCATTGATTGTGTGTTAATGTCATTTTCAGAAGCTATACGAGGACTACTGGCGACGGATTTCGTTATTTGTAACCACATTTGAAGTGACGACGACGACGCGTGATTTGGTACCCACTCTCATAATTTCCACACCATCCTAAAGTGAGTATTTTGATCACCGGCAGATTTAACGGGCAACAGCCCAGCTACAAGGCTGGTATTTAGTGAGATCAGGATACCACACCTCTACTAAACGGAAACAACATATGATTAGGGCATGATCACTTATATTTTTAATTAAGCATTCATTTCACTAATAAAAGAATATAAAGAATGAATGGTATTTAATAATTATATCACATTTTAGTATTTCTTAACTGAAGAGAAGATTGCATCCCCTCGCTTGCCTCATGTAAGTTGGTTACAATATAGTAATTAATGTACGTAATAACATGAAAAAAATATTTTTTAAAGAAGATTCGTACTTTTTAATACATACAAATAATTTAAAAATTCTTAACAGTCCTAGCACATTTCCATTCAATTATAAAGCAAATAAATATTTTCGATATCTTACCCTTTGAAGTAAGTAATAACATAAAATATCCTAGGTGTTTTCCGTGATCTAGTAGAGCTTATTGCACTACTGGACATGTAATCACAAACGTTTCGTTTTTAGAAGAAATAATGGATCAATATTTAATATGTGAGTTACCACAAATGTCAAGCAAAAAAAATTTTTTTTTTCATCTTTAATTTGTCAAGAAATAGATATTTGATGTATAATGTTCTTTTAGTTTTAAATTTATTTCTGTCTGGTGAATAAAAAAGATAAAAGAAATGATTACTTGTATTACGTATTCACTATTATACCACTACTTTGAATATTGCATTCAAGTACTTCAATTTGATTATTTCACTCCATTGTCAAAGAAATATCAAAAATTCGATTTTGTTGATGATAAAATATCATACTGCTTAAGATTACAGAAGGTTGCCTAATCCATTTGATCACAGTCACGAGCTTCTAACGTTGTCCTAAAATGGCGAGATGTGGAAGTTAGGACAATTAGAAACCGCGCCTCACATGTCATTCTTGTCATTTAACACAAGACTTAAATAACGAAGTTAGGTTCCGGCAACCGTCCTTGCGAGCTCGGAACCGGTGTTGCTTTTGTCGAATGGTGGATTTGAATCTTAATACCACTAAAGTACTTTGTATAGGTGGGATGATGTATTATTAAATATATAGGGTTTCAAAGACATGATGTTAGGATGGTGTAGAAGTTTGGAGAGTAGGATGTCAGCTCGAAAGTCTTTCTCGTCCCTCGACCAAGTTTTAGAATTACATGGTTCGTTGCCAAAAGACCTCGTGATGCTTCTGAGTGAGTGGTGAGTAAAACAATTAATATTTAATTTCTATTTATGTGTAAATGTTTACTTACATATACTGTAATGCAGATGAATTATTAGTACGATAATAAATATTTTAACATTGAATGAAGCTACGTTTGGACAAATAGCTTTACTTGGAACAAGAAGTCAAACTCCTTCTCAACCGCTGACTTTTGTTTTACGTGAAAAATTCATGATGACCGGACTATGTATGTAATTATGGCTATATTCGTCTTGCTGTGCAATAAAACAATTAATCAACTCCAACAACTCTCGTGATATGGTCACGTTTCGAAGTGGACAGATTAACTGGTACCGCTCCCTTCTAATTCGACACTGTGTCGAGAAAAGATAAGACTCATTTTTATTTAACGACCAACGACCTATATAATACGAATGAGGATTTATTTAAAGAAATAAATATATCCCTTGTTCAAGTTCCGTGGAATTAAGGCTTGAAGTGAACAACAATTGTCGTAGAAGTCACGATCTTATCATTAGTTCCTTGTCCCATGAAATCAATTACTTACTAATTTACATTTAATTAAATTTCTGTCCACGAATTAAAAAAATGAAAATGACGAGAAATTGAAAATGATCAGACAGAAGGTTTGATAAATTTACTGAATATTACAATCTTGTTTATATTGGGAGATATTTTTCGTAACATCCAGGTAATTTTGTGAACAAAAACTACTTACATCATTTAATATAAAAAGGAAATTATATATACTTGTGTATCTTGTGGTCGATTTAATTATTAATAATAACCACTAATTCATTATAGCCAGTTAAACTGGTTAAAATGAATGATACATGAGAATTTATCCCATGAACCGATTATTATTCATAATTTCCTACAATGAAAGAAAATGTAATTATTTTCAACGCATTAAGTTTATTTTGTTTCATAAATTGATTTTTTTTTCACTGACGTCACTCTAAAAAGCTACATCTGAGTGATTAGTACTTCGTAATTCAATGGTTAAGTGGTGAAGATGATTAAACATGAGCTGCCCCTCTCTTTAAACTTTCACACCACATCAATCAGGAGAGAGCATGGAGCCTATATCTGCGTGTGTATATATATCTGCGTGTGTGTGTCTGATTTTACAGTTTGGTAGATATTTATTTATATTTTTGCTGTTTATTTAAATGTGATTATATTGATACTGTGTTTACTTTCTTCTATTTTCTGTGGTTGATTTCCTGAATTTGCTGTAGTTTAGATTGTTAACATATTTTATTATAATGTAATTCACTGAAGTGTGATGGTTGATCAGTAATAACATTATAAACACGAATTATTCTATTACAAAGTATGGAACAGTATTACTTACATTACTTTCCTTATTCTAAATGTTTCTTTTCTTTCACCTGACTTTCTCTTTTAATTTTTCAGTAAATTAATAAATATTTAATTTTAGTAAGTTTAGTTAATTATAATAATTTTTATATGAGTTGTATTACTTTCAATTAGTTTTCATTATTTTCTTTAAACATGTATTTTCTACAAATTAATGTATGGTTTCTCTGATTGATTTGTTGAATTTGTTTATAATTGACATTTTGTGAATTATTATTTTGGTCATATAAATTGGGAGAATACCTTGATAAATTGGGAGGATTATTTAAATCATTTGAATTGATAAATAACTATTTTGAGAAAAGCGATACTTGAATTATAGGAATGAAAATCTGGAAACGATACATGAAAAACGATATTATTATTGAATTAAGTTTTATAATCTTTCATAATATGAAATATTTCAAATCAGTCCCCTAAATGTAGGAAAGATTCCTTAGGCACATTGAATTCTATGTTGATGTTTGTTTGTGTCCTCCAATGATCGTATTTGTTTGACTTGAAAATCTTTTATTTCCCTAGAACTGAAGATGTTCTGTCAAGTTTTTTCTGTTTCTATCACGTTAATGCTGCAGTTTTCCTTTTTGTTCTAAAGTATGATCTTCATTAAGTAACCAAACACTTAACAAATGTAAAATTGTTTAATAATGCTTCGTGTGCGTTTTTTTTTTCTTTGCGTACTTCTTTTTGCCGAAGACAAGTAATCACTGAACAAGTATCCAAATGCCATTCGGGGTCAGTTATTAAAAATCTATGCATGTGTTTAAGAAATAGCAGTCATGTATCTGTGTTGAAGCCTTCCGATTTCTATAGCATGATTTCGCTGCTACGCTTTTGAAAGCGGTTAGCTAATTCTACACAGGGCATTATTTTACTGTGTGCAAGGATGATTTTATTTTAGTCCATGATATTTCAGATATTGAACTAAGTCAAATGAATGTTTTCTTAAGAATTGGAATTAAGATGGTCAGTGAATTTTATACTGCCATTATATCTACAATCGTTGTAAATGTAAAAAAAAAAAAAAACTTTGTAATTTCAAATGCTACGGATGTTCTTTCTACAAAACTAAACAATTTATTACAAATGTATAATATTGTATTTGTAACGTAATAAATACTTAGAATTTTTTGTGTTCACGTGTAAGCGTAATTTAATAAGTAAAAAAAGTATCTCATAAATAACAAATATCATTATTTAAAAAAAATTCTTTTAACATTGATCAAAATTCATTGCTAATGCAACTGTTAAAGTATGTAATTTAATGCGCTTTATATTACATGACATCAAAATTACGCTAGAAGTTTAGATTTCAAACTATTATGTGTAATTAATCACATTGACTAAACTTCATTTTGGTAATTATTAATATTTACCGGCAAATGTGATTATTATGCATCATTCATCACATTCGCCGAAGGACGCGGTTAGTATTCATAATTATAGGTTATTTATTCTAACCCGTTTTTTTTTTTTTACTTTAATGGTGACTGTAATTGGTGTTTGAGAGTGTGTTTTGTGTTTAGTTTACAAAACTAATTTGAATTTTTAGAAAGAAATCAAAGGAAAAAATAATTCGAATCATTACATAAATGTATAACAAAAATAAGGAAATAAAAATTTAATTTCAGATGAAGCGGTTGCGAGAATTAAAAATTAAAGTACTAATAAAACATTCGCTTAATCAAAGCTATAATCGCAATGCTATTTTAAGCAAAGTAATATAATTAGTTTCTCGAACACAAATACATAAAACAAAAAGACAAAATGTTTGTATTTTAAATTTTAACCTATGTTACACGTGGAAAAACTAATCTTATTTATATTTTAAAACAACTAAAATCTAAAAAGACATTTCTTTTTTTTCCCCCCTTTAGTAACTCACATTAAAAGAAAAAAAATTCTTTTTTTGATACTTTCGAAATATTTTACTTTCCACGATTAAGGAAAGAAACTAAATAAAGAACACCAGTATTTTTCTCATTTACATTTTCACAGAATATTTTACTTTAAGCAACTTTATACAGGTAGTGGAGGTATTTAGAATGAAAATGCGACTTCAACTTCCTATAATAGCGCCATTTTTTTTTATTCCGCCGAAACTTTTTTTTTCCTCAGTCATTCTTTGTGATTTTTCGCCTCGGTACATCATGTGATATTGGATATTCTTACCTTTTAAAGATGCATAGAAAAAAATATTCGCCAACATATATAATCCCGGACGAATTTCGAAGCCAAGAAGACCGTTATACTTCTCTCTTTTGTCATGCAATGTTTCAGACTCGTAGTGGTATAAGGAAAAATGCCTCTCTGAAGATAAAAATTTCGAATTTTCTACTAGAGCTGAGTTATTTGTGTTCATTTGGTGAATTCCTTCACGAAAAGTGAGAGTCATTAATATCACCATGGCAACCAATGAGATATTGAAGTATTTAGACTATAGCATAGTTTCACGTCAAAGTTTATCCAATCTTAGTTTAAATAATGTTAGACTCGTCAGATCTTTTTAGATAAAATAAGAATGCTTTCATAGCTAAAGAGATTTAAAGACTAATCTTTGACGAGAAATACAGAGGAACTTGTATTAACGTAGAAATACGCTTGCTAAGAAGCTTGTAAAGAGAAAATGGCTACATTTTTCTGTAGGTTATATATATATGTAAATTTTTACATTATCACAATAGGAAAATAAATTAAATGTTCTATTTTAATGGTTCGTGTAAATTTTATCTCAATTAAACCTCTTGACTGTAATTAAAAGTACGCATATGATTCCAAAATACCGTGTCTCTCAACGGTGATATTTGGAATTTGTCTTTGACTGTATAAATTGCATGTGCGTTTAGAATTCAAAATGTAATCAAATTAAAAAAAAGTAGCGTAATATCTCTATCATTTAACTTCTTATTTAATCTCACAGTTGAAAAAAATGTTCAATTAATTTTCCATTTTGATTAATATAATCTTAAACGAAAAGTGAGAGTCATTAATATCAACTCAATGATCAATGAGGTATGGTAATTCTTAGACTACACATAATTTCACGTTGAAGTATATTCAATATTAATTTAAATAATGTTGGACTTTCATCTTTTTAGATAAGATGTGAATGATTTTACGGCCAAAATGTTTTACAGGCTATTCTGTGAAGAGAAAATACAAAGAAATTTGTAATAGCGTAAATTATGCTTATTGAAAGGCTTATAAGAAGAAATTGGTCACATTTTCTTGAGGGAAATAGATTAAACATTTTATTATAATACGAGAAATAAATAAAATATTCTGTTTTGGTGGTTCTTAATCTTTTTTTCATTATATCTATGTTTAACATATGATACGAAACACGACCAAATCGAAATACTCACAACCGCACAAAAATGTATTGTATACTAATAAATTTAAGTACGAACAAGTATTATTTAAATATAAACTATCTTGATGTGAACTTCAAAACGAATATTTAATTATCAATTATCTTAAAAGTATTGGAGGCAAAATGACATCGCGACAGGTCTTTTATTATTTATTCTTATTTAAAACGATTCTTTTGTATATTTTCATGCGTTATATTTATAGAAACCATTATTAGAAAACATCAAACGATATTATAAAAAATATAAATAATACATTACACATTGCCGTACAATGCTGTGCACAACAATACGTTACGTATGTATATTCTTGTTATAGGAATTGATATTAATTAATAACAAGTAATATATAAAAAAAAAATTAAAAGTCAACTCCTACTTAGATCAGCAAAGAAAAAGTATATTTTAGTTACTTTTTTTATTAAATAATTACAATTAATATAAATATGTTTATACATATAGAATCACAATATTAAGTGGCAAAGGAAATTCTTTTCCAGCGATGTACACGCTTCGTCATTGACGGTATTTATTTCTAAATTAAAATCCTGCTAAATATCTTATATGAGAGAATTTTTTTCCTCCCATATAAAACTAAATTTAATTCTTGAAATTCAAGTAAAAGAATTTATGCTTCGACGAGATTCGATCCGAAGGCATGAAGATTCTACACCGATGCTCTACTAAATTTACAATTTCAAGACAAATAACTTATTAGAAGCATTGGCTTGTTTCGTAATTCATCCGATAAATTAAATGGTTACAATGCAGTTTAGCCCAACCACCCTTGGAGACAGGAATTATTTGGCGGTATTTTGCAAATGTGGCTACCTTGGTCCACTTAGTGGACTTTACTTTCAGCCAAAAAAATCGCTAAGTTTGGCAATTTTTAAAATCGCGCAAAGCGGTTGGGCTACAATGCATTTTCACCAATTAAGTTTGATTAAGGAATTAATATTTGAAAAAATTATATTAACATCAAGTGTCATCCACTATAAGTTTAAAAAAATGTATTTGAACTTGAGTGAATAAATAAAAATCATTTTATGAACGATTGAAAATTTGAACAAGATATATATATAGGGAGAGTGTGAACTAATAGTAGGAATGTAAAAAATAGAAATAATTTAAAGTAAAAATAAGTATAAAATATTTAAAAAAAAACCATATTTTTTCTATTCCAAGAAATTAGGCTCAGCGTATCTCCAACAACGTAATCAAAATTTTGCTCTTATCATTTTAAATAATTTTCAAAGATTTCAAATGCTGACCAGTTATTTTAGCTGTCTGTTTTACTTTGATAGCTTTTATATGTATAAACAAAAAACCTCCGTCTTGAACAGCAAAATAGATTTAAAATCTTGAAAAAAAATCAAAAATTAAAAAAAATTCTAAAATTTAAAAGAGTGTACAGAAAAAAATAATTTATATTCATGAGGGAATTTCCTCAAGAATTATAAATATATCCAATCCTAAGAAACATGCCCCAGAGATCTATCTAGTCTCTCTAAAAACATATTATGTTGACTAAATTCTTTACAAAATTTCTTTGTGTATATAATTTTTAAATGTATTTTTCTCATTTAATAGATAGCATCTAGATTGACGGAGGAGTATCATTTTGCTTATATATTCTTTTTTTTATTTTCCCATGAGAAAATATGTATATATAGTAAATATAATACATTGCACGAAAGTAAAAAAGCGAGTAAAAAATATTTCAAAGTTAGAACTTTATTTTTGTATTTTTATGTAAACCAATGCGCTATGCTTTATATTGGTTGATATCTGATGAACAAGATTAAATGAAAAGGAATATAAATTACTAATTAAGCGGAATTTTTCTGCACTTAAAAATGGTATAAATCAGGATTGGTCTAACTTTCCGATAGCGAATGTGTTAATGCAAGTATACATGGATGCAATCAAAAGCTTAAACATTTATTTTAGATTTTATTTTTGACAAAAACAAGTAATATAATAAAGCAAAAAAGATGAACCATTTTTATAGTTTAATGAAAAAAACATTTTATAGTTAAATAGAAACTTGGTGATAGTCGATCTATTTATTTTGAACTTAAATTTGATTTGATCGTATTTAGGATTTTGACTGAATACGGGAAAATGCTAATTAGCTTTCATAAACTGAGGGGAAAAAAGGATCTAATAAACGCAACAGTTCACATTTTCTCTCTCTCCACTTATATAATCGTTCAAAAAGACAAGTTTTTTTTTCCAATCTCATCACACCTATACAAAATATATGTCTATGTTAATGGTTCAAAGAATACTAAATTATCAGGTTAAGGATTTAACTAATTAATTAAACTAATATAGTTAATTAACATCTGAAAAAAAAACTTTCAATTACAAATGCTATTTTTTACCGATTGAATGAAGTGTACATTGGTGGTTGTATAATGTGATGCATTCAGGTACAATACAAGAACTAAAATTACTCTATAACTTTATGAAGTACTACTTCTTAAGAGTTAGGGTCTCAAGATAATTCCAAGGGAAACTTTCATTAATGGTGCAATTTATCTATCGATCACGATCGATGTCTTGTTTGCATTTAGCATAAACCAATATTTATGCACAAGCATTGTCTATGTAGCTTTTCTTTAAGAATATACATCATATAAAAGTGTCTTACAGTTCTAATAGTGACTGTCAGTAGCAGTCTAAAAACAACGTCAAAGAAACGCCGATGCTGCAGAAGGATAGGTAGGATTGCATAAAGCATCCATTTTTATGAGTAAAATTGTATACGGAATTGAATTATTAACAACAAGCAGTTCTAAAGCAAAATAAAATATTTGTGGTACTTTTCCACAAAACCACGCTATTTTCAGTACTCTCTCCGCCATAGGCATTTATTATTTGTTTTGGCACTTTTCCTGGTGATAATAGTCATTCATATTATCATATGTGCAGCAACGATTTCTTTCTATCATTCAAAAAGGTTTCAGCCCAAATGAAGTAATGTGGTGACGAAAATGTGTGGCACGGCTGTAATGGAAAAAAGCACCTTATGTATTTGGATATTTCCCAGACATAATACAGAAGTATAGTCCTTTGATTTAATAATTGAAACAAAACTTTATAAGTGCAACTTTTATTTTGTACATTTAAATTATAAAAATCCTATCAATTTTTAACATCGCTTAAACAGTATGCAGTGATCCATTTGTGCAATATTAGAGTGTTATTATTATTTCCCCCCTCACTTGAGGAACGAATAACTTGATCGTGCGTGTGTCCAGTACGTATGCTCTCAAGGGAGAACACCCCCGAGAAAATGTTACTGCAATAAAGAAGTTACATTACTTACATTCATATAAAGAGTGCTTATTATGTGTGAAGTGCTATTCTGGTTTGTCTGATAGTAAAAGTTGTTTACGAAATCTACATTCAAGGATAAAAAAAAAAACGCTCTCTATCATTAAGTTGCAACAAATTGTGTACAGCGTCTATTAAAGAATGCGCAAGCTGTTGAACTAATATTATGTATAAATATCTACTTGATACATACATAGCGAATTTTAACATTTTATTGCAAACATATCTATCATTCAGAGTCTGGCTGGATCATTTGTATCTTTATGACAAGCCGTGAAAACATAAAATGTAGGAACATTCGAAGCCATTTGATCATGGGAGAGATTTCAAACGTCTGAAATAAACTGTTTTTTTTTTTATATAATTCCGTGCCACGATATGGGATATTATACCATAAATATTATACATCTGCATTACCCATTCATTTATAAAATCATATTACATTTCAAAGTGGCAATTTTCGCAGTAGAAATTTTTAAAGTCGAAAATGAAGTTTAAGTTCTTATCAAATTGTAACATGTATCCAATATATCTGTACCTTAAAGTTAAAGAATTTTATTTCCATTTACATAAAACAGTTCTGCATCAAACATTAGACATAAATAGGTGATGAAGATAATGACTGATTATTATTTTCACTCCCACTGATTTTCTTTTTTTTATGCTAATTTTTTTATCTCTTTAAATTATATACAGAAAAGTTACAACAGTGTTTTTGTAAAAGAATAATCAAATGCCTCTATCTCTACAATTCTGAGAGTATCAAGTACAGAAAGAAAATTAAAAACATTGAAAAATTTAAAAAATGAAATACTTATGATGTAATTCTTAAACAAAATTAAAATTATTATACGTGCGACATTTCATGTAGCTTTAAAATAAAGCTACGAGGCATAATGTATAAGTAATATTAACTATTTTTTAATTCATATGTGGCTATAAACTGAATCACTGGAATAATAAGAATTGCATCAAGGTAAATTGCATAACTGTTATTTTTTTTATAAATAACAATTTAATAGTAATATATATAGTACGCACTTAAAATGGATATGCATTATTTTTTTCAGTAAATGCTTTTTGTTTCAATACATGATAATATTTTTCTTCCACCAAAGGGGTTCATATGCTAAAAAGGAAGTCAAAGGTCATTGACTTTTCAAATGGCTCTTAACACCTTTGCGATGTAGTATTCCACAAGTGGTACTTGAATTAATTTATTTTGTAGCCATCGTACGCTTTCGGTGGTACACCCCTAGATGTTGATTTTATGTGCTATGAAATCAAGCGAGTTTAAATATAGCTTTAAGTTAATAGTTAAATGACGTTTAAGTCGAGAGTTAAGTAAATAAGTTTACATAAGTATGTCATCCCCAGTGTGTTAATGTCCTTAGGCAAAAAAGTCAAGGTCCCAAGACTCTTCTTACATAAAATGATTCCTTTTTTTACTTCGACTCACTCGGACCGCAGCATAATCGTACAGAATGAGAAAAACGGTAGTTAGCATGAGAGAGGTTACTGATGAAAAAAAAAGTGAAATCAGCTTAAATTAGCCGCTGACTGAAATTGATGTCGACAAAAGTGGCCGGCGTCATCGACGATGTCTTCGCCAGTGGCGACGCACAACTTACATAGTTCGTCACGCCATGAAAGAAATCACCAATTTGGCGTAAAATGTACCAACCGAGTACTAAGTCCAGATAGCACATTCCACCTTTGGATGTGGTTGTGAGTACTCAGTTGACATTTTCTTAAAACACACGAGTTGCTTTGCCCTCTTAACTCTTTACATGACGAAAAATTAGCAGTGGTGATGAGAAAAAAGGTTGTTAGTACGAGAGGAGACCAGAAAGTAAACCCGAGGCTCTGAAATCAAAAAGACCTTTTCTTTAAAAAGAAGATAGGGACTGCACAGCGTTGATGATTAAAACTTTAGGATGGGTATCAGTATTCATTTGCCTTGGATGAAAACTCTAGTTGTAGTGATGTTAAAATGAATGTCTCGATTCCGAATGCCGCCAGCTAGTTATGGAGGAGCGTAAATTCGGTTTTTACTCACGAAGGGAAACACAAGTTCCAAGTTGTTAATGAAGTAAAAACTACTTACTGAGATGGTACCGTCAACGGTATTGATGTGATCAAGTAGTGTCGTGAAGGTAAAGTTTTTTGAAGAAAAAAATTCAAAACTGTTACTTCAACCTGAAAAATCATGACCTCTGTCTTTTGGAATGTTAAGAGATTCCAGTTAGTGAACATTTATCCCAGGATAAAGCAGTTAATACTGAGAGGTACTGAGAAACCCTTAAAAGTTACTGAGGGTTATATAGAACAAAAGAAGGGGAATGTGAACGAAAAGAGTGCGTTAGTTGCATGACAATGCATGTCCTGCGGAAAATACTCAAAAATATTACCAAATTACTGTGCATGTATGCCTTCTGTTGTTTACTTAGTCTTTTATGTATTGGTTCACACTATAAATAAGTTATACATGAGGGAGGGCAAAAAAAAAAAATTCAAAGAAAAATTGAGCGGAAGAAAATGACCGCTTTATATCGTTCACTGAAGGCTTTAAATGAGGACTTATTGCATATGACGAAACGGAAACATTTCAAATGAGTGCAAATGGGGTAACAGTACGCACTTCATTCTTCAGTTTTTTACAGTCAAGAAACATTTTTATTTATAAGCAAAATCAGAAAATTTATTTTACATATTTTTAAAAAAAATTCTTCGCGCAACATTTTACTATGTCTAAATTCTTCAGGAGTTAGTTATAATGAAATTAAAATGAATAATTATTACGCATGGAGCAAAGAATCGCTCTCAAAACCATTCAAAGGTAACGATTGGCAAATACAGATCATGTATCGCTGTTCCACTGAGAGATGAAAACACGGCTCGAATAAAAATTTCAGATGCTCCAAAATGTTTCCGTCTGTTGGAGTGACGATTAAATGACAGTTTTCTACTAGCTGAATCTAAGAGGGAATTCTTATTTTTCTTTCATCTTCCGTTTGTGGCGCAAAAAGCTTTATTTCTTTCTCTTCCCCTCTCTCCCTCCCTTTCTTTCTCTTTGGGGACAAGACGTCTTTTGGGACCGGAAAAACGCTTGAAAAAAAAAAGATACACTTTCCAGCATTGTTTCCGTGAAAATGTAAGAGATGTTCTTACCTATCGCTTTGTTGAGTACTTAACACAGACCATTTGGTATGATGTATGGCTTTTCACATATTGCAGACACTTACAAAACGACAATATGTTTAGTAAAAGTGTTTCATTGTGTCTTTTATTGTTGGATCAGCAGTGCGAAATATGTTTACGAAAATGTAATATTATTATCAAAACTACTAGGATTATTTAAACTCAATTTCGCAAATTTAGATACAGTTATTGGTAAGGGCGGGAAAAACTGTTCTTAAAGGAGAACTATTATTTTATGCTCCTGTTCTTTTTTTTTAAAGAACTATTTTTAACATGTTCCTTTTATCAGTTTTTATTTATTTATTTATTTATTTATTTTTTTTTTTGAAAATCATTTTTAAATACTGGGATAGTTGAACGCAAATAAATGTATGTGATTCAATTTCTTATTCAAAATAAATACGTATTATATTTATAAAAAGGAAATAATATATGTATAAATAAGATAAATAAATATGTGTAGTATAACACCTAAGATAACTATTTCTTTCCTATTCTTGATCTTTTCAAAAGAGCTGTTCTTTTGATCAAATGGTTTTATAAAAATCATTTTTCATATCTGGAACAGCTGAATATAAATAAATGTATATGATTCAATTTCTTCACTATATAAAATGTGTATTATATACATGGAAAGAAAGTATTTGAAGATATTCATAAAAACTTAAATTTTGACAATTTTATTCTTGAATAAGGAGAAGAAATTGTTTATAAAAAGAGTCATGTTCAAATTTTAATGCACTGTTCGATATTTATTCATGTAAACAGCGATCAGTGATTTTGATATTTTAATGCGTATAAAGCATTCACGCATATGGCTATGATGAAAAATATCATGCACAGCAAATATTTTACTTTTTCAACACATTATTATATCATTTAAAAATAATGCCACACTAATAGCATATCGACATTTAACTAAATAACAGATAGAGTAACTATCATGTCAAGCATTATGTGTAACATATCGTAATTATTCTTATGCTATTTTTTCCCAAAAATGTAATCCATTGACATGAATAGTAGAAATATAATTTTGGAGTGCCACTTTAATAATCAGACTTCTGTTGTTCAACAGATATCAAATTAATATTTTTTTCTGTTCACAGCTACTCTCAGATATTTCATTGTCACGTAAAAGCTTGACGTGGTCTGCTAGCCGTTACAAGATATACATCAATAGTCACGACACTTACATTTTGAGTTCTATGTTTCTTTGAATTTTTTAATTTAAATTAAATAGTGAGCCACTGTCAACCTATGCAAATAGTACACTTTTTTGCGTTACATCTTTTCGGATAATAACTGGAATGCGATTGATTGGTTATTATTAATGTTGTACGTATAAGAAACATGAAGGCTATTGAAAGCGGTCCTTATAGTTTTGAACCTCAGTCGTTTGGCGAGGATGACACCTGAGTTGGCTCCTCACCCCCCTCCAAACTTCTACATCACCCCAATTTGGAGGAATAATAACGAGGACTTGGAGCCTCGACAGATTTATCATGCATTAGCCTCAATACACTGTGAGTCTTAAATGGCATTAGAGCTCAAACGCAATTCTCAACGGAAACAACGGTGATCGCGACTATGATTGCTCTGCTACCATAGTTATAATTTTAATTTGAAAATTAGCATCTAGAAATCAAAATATCTTCTAAGTTCTTTTTTAACTTCATTTATAGAAACTCAATAGTCACTTATGACCAAGTTGTGGGTAGTCAAAGCCGCACAATCTTTGTGATAATTTACTTCTAATTCTTTAATTTTGAATAACTTTAATGGTATTTTTCCTTTTCAATTTTGAATAATCTGTTTTTTATCCGACAGCAGAAAGCGTAAAAATTATAACACAAGACTTTAAAATGCTATAGAGTTGACGAATGTAGAAAATAATTACTTCGTTTTCTGAAACTGCTGTATCTGCTTTCGTATTGTTATATATCTCCTAAAAATGGGAATTCAAGGTGAGTGCTAAAGCGATGCCTAAAAATGTACCTTAACTGGCGTATTCACCAGATATTGCACCCTTGGAATATCTGTTACTTGGTTATGTACAAAAAAAATTCCTTAATAATAAAAGCTTTTAACTCTTTTACAGATATGAAAAAATTATTTTCTCAAAGAATATTCACAAGGATGGAGAGAGAATTTCGAGAAGAATGAGGCGTTATTAATTTGTTATTTAATTTGTAGCGATCCTCTCTCGTCAGTCACAAATAATAATTCCAGGAGTAACAAACAGCTAATTAGACTGGTACGGCAGGGGAATTCTTTTTTGACTCGACTACCAAAGGCGTGTCTACACACAGATCATCTCCAGACCCTAGATTACCTACCCCACTAAAGTCAGCTAAACTCTACCAAGATAGTGCCAACGCTAATGAAGAGACCCAAGTGTAGAACACAAGATGGCTGCACATCTCAGCCTATAACTGCTGTTTGGATATACCTTCAAAATGTAAACGCTTGCATCAAATAGACTCGCCATCTCTACTAGTCGATGAAAAGGTTCTATACAAGAGAGGATATATATAAATTAATGTAACTGATAGAAAACAACTTTCTTTAAATATCGTTTAGATAGTCCCTTAACTGTAAAAAAAATATTTTCCTCCCTAGGCAGGGGTGAGCGGTGACCAACTGCTACAAATCACAACTGTAAGAGTATGAAAGTGCTTAATAACTGAACTAGTAAGAGATTGCCAACTTCCAAGGCGCTACCAAGGCATTGGATAGGTTTTCATCGAACGCTCAGCTCGAGAATTCAAATCTTCTCCGTCATGAAGGACAATCAACTTTTCGAAGGTGAAGAACAACCTCTTACGAAATGCGTGACAATATAACTAACAAAATGGTGGAAATAGAAAATATCGAAAATTCAATAAATGTGGGTCAGAATTCAAATACGTTCCTTTTATGACGGGTTCTTACACGCTTTCCCTTTTAATTAACCTGCTATTTCATTACGTTATTTCAACTAAGAATCTTGCCTTGAAAAGGAACCGAGACTTATGTAAATTAGAATTGCTACATAAGAAGTATAGTGAAGAGGCAATTACCAGATAAAGATACTGGAGGTATTAGAATGACAAAAAGAGAACGAGAGTAGAAAGATAGTTAAGAACATGCGGTCAAATGTGAAGTGATCTTCTAAGAATCTATATCTGATTAGCATCCTGTCACCAGAAGTCTGTCACACTCAAATCCAGTTTTTACAATTCTGTTGTATGCTGTTATGAAGAGAAATATAATCCTCAATAATAATATTCAACAAAGACGCTCCATATTATTAGTACATTTTAATACTGCATAGTCTAAGACTGGAATAAATTAGTTAAATATTTTTCTTGATTGTATTTTTTCTGAATTATTATATCTCTTACTCGTAATATGAAAAACGACGAGAGTACGTTACATTTTGAGTGTTCTACTAAATTGGAACGAATGTTCTGGAGAACTCAGCACTTAAAGCATATTAAAAGGATACTAGTAATTAAAGTTCTGTTCTAAAAGAAAACCATTTAGGATTTGAAGTAATGTGAAAGGAATATTAACATTACAAACGTATGAATGCGCTTGAATTTATGCTTATTATTTATCTGAGATGGTTTCAAATAAATGAACGAGAGTAAGAAAACGATTAAACTGCAGATGTGAATATCATAAGATAAACATTAACAGAAAACACATCGTTAAAAAACGGTGCAAAATGAATTCTTAGTTTTTCCCCTCTCATTTTGTTCAGTTGTTTTCATAAACATCATATGATATAAATTGTGTTTTGTAATTTTTTTTTTGGCTTACGACCTGATTTGTTTTACCTTTTTTTTATCCATTTCGAAGTTATTTTTCTATCTAAGTATTCTGCTTTGTGAAAAAAAAACGTCTTTTCCAATATTTAAATCAAAGTGAATAAGCTTAATAGTTTTTAGAAGACTCAAACGTAAGAGGAATTCATGAAAATCAAAAACAAACAAAAAAAAAAAAAAAGAATAAATGGGGTATTACTTATTCTACAGCACACTAAGAAATTCGAATCGGAAAAAAGTGTAGTACTCTCCCCCCTCCCTTCTTCAAATATTAAAATATATTTTTGAGCTGACTATCCAGGTACGATGTGTAATAGTTTGCTGCAAAATTATATTTTCATAGCAAAACAAAATTAATCTCAAAGTTTTCTATGGAATAACATAAAAAATTCATAAAAAATAAATATTTTTTAAACCTTTTTAATGGATAATTTTTTGCTTTATGCGTAGGCAAAATTTCAAAATATTGAATGAAAATTAGATTTAACTTTAATTTTTAAATAATATTCCCTCCCTTATCATTTTCTGTCTCGTGATCATGGCTCAGCATTTTTTCGCTCGAGCTGTGGTCTGATTCCTGACCCGTCGCGTACATGCCTTATACACGCTATATCTGTCTCAAGGTCCTCACGCAATAGCCCTAGTGTTGCTTCTAGTACGATTTTAATAAAACCAACCAACCAGGTCCTCACCTTGTGATGGTGTGGAAATATAGAAAGGCGCACCAACTCAAGTATAGTCCTCATTACTTGATCGGGGTCCAAATGGCGATGAAAGAATGAAGGACTCCCCCCCTTCCCCATGTTGCTTCAACGAATAACTTCAATAACAATCAGTTCGGAATCAACTCAGAAAATACGCCAAACAATTTGACACTCTCTACTACGTCCAATATCATTAAACCTCTTCGTACACCATTTATCTCCTTTATTTTCCTTTTATGTTATAAAACACAGAAAAATATGCGTTGTTTCACGAGAGTCTGTTCCTCACGTGGTTTTACTACGGCTCCCACGAGAAAAAGCGCTTGTGATATCACTGTCGTATATTGGGGTGTCATAATGCTTACTTTTCTGTTCACGAAATTCATATCAATATATTGTTCCGATAACGTCACGACTTCCTATTAAGTCCAGATATTAATACTTTTTTCTTCCTATTTCGTATTTATGGATAACATTTTTTGGAAAGTGATATAATCCGAATTTGATTTTTTTTCTGGCAATAGATTATTTTCAAGATACTTGGCTCTAAAATTGGATCAACCATCTACCGATCGGTGAGTAGCTGGGATAAAAATTGTGGAAGATATTGTTACAAGTATTCTAGATGAAGAGGTGTCAGATAATAAAGAAGATGTACCAAAACATACTCCAATCATACTTTCTATGGCCCCCGAAGCAAAAAAAAAAACTATAATAAGTTACTTTGAGAAACAAGGACCTTAGATTAGGGTACAGAAAATAAGATATGTGCCATGTAAGAGATCAAGAAGAAGCAAAGTGCCAGTAAAAAACAATCATCCATTAAGGACTGCTTGAAAAAACAATAAACTCAATTTATTATATATATTGAATGTCCTTATATTAAATTATTTCGTAATAGAAAGTAGACTTCCATATTGTATAAATAGAAAACATGACAATACATCCATTTTTCTGAAAAAAATAGTTGCTCTGTAATTTGAAGCAAATATTCGTTAAACAAAAAATACATATCTAAATGTTGGAACTTTTTTATAAATTTATTTGAATATATTAACTATATTTATAAATTTATTATAATTATGTAATGGATACAATATTTATGTTATGTTACTGTACTATATTTATGTTATGTATGTATATTTATATAAAGAAACTATATTTATAAATTTGTTTGAATATACTAATTTATATTAGTATTCTAATTGACAGTTAAAGTGAATTAATAACCATGGGCATAGACTACCGCATGTTAATAAGGCATGTTGTATTTCCGTGAAACGCTAGCAGCGCCACCTTTCGTGTCGACTGAACATTATGTTTAAAAAAGATTAACTTTTAAAACAATCCAAAATTATTTTTTCTTTTAATTTTAAAAGTTAATATTTCAAAAAAGATTCAATTGATTGTTTTAATTACAAAATACAGATAACAACCCAGCATATTTCTAAAACATATCGTTTGCGCGGAAAGGAAAAAAAAATAGATATTCCTTGCCCGTAACAAGTATCGATGCGCAAAAAACATTCTCATAGGGACAGCCAATCCAGGGTCATTTCGTTTTAATCGAACATTAAGGCCATCATTTTCATGGTACTTATCCTCGAACAGGAGTATCAAAGATAGAAAAAAAATTAGTACGACGACCTGGGGCGAGAGTATATTGAATGCGAGGTGAAACATATCTATAAAAAGGAGGAACAGAAAAAAAAATTAGCTCGTTCAGGAAATAGATCGTGATGGTAATCGTTAGCTTTGAGCCGTTTTCGTAGAGAACAGTTCTTCACCCATCATTTACCGTAGTCTTATATCTGCAGACGATTTTTTTCCCTATAGAATCGTTTGGGGGCACCAGTTCACACTTCCTTCTGGTTTCTTTTTTCCCCTCCTAACTCCCGTTTCTTCACTCGGATTTATAGAAACTTTTATTTTATTTAACATTTCTCGCATGGGGGGCTGCTCCTGTCCATACAGGGGTGTAGATTGATAGAGAGAGATAAACGAAGGGTTAAAAAGGAAAAAATTATCACACACCTTTCCGAAGGATGGCATTTAAAGATATATTCCGGAAATCTTCTGCCGTTTATCTTTGAGGATCATCGTCAATTTTTTCATTTAAGATACTTTTTTTTTTCATTCGTTTCTATACTTCTTGCTTCTTTTCCTCCTTATTCTAAGGGACAGTTCAGTAACAGAAAAGTCGTTTGATTCACCCACTGTTATAAAAATATAACACTTTATAGAAAGATAAAATGAATTTTTAATATTTTTCTTTATTATCATGGTTGATAGTTTTAAATTTAAATAGTATTTGTAGAAGTGGTATCCATGATGGGGGAATATGAATTACGTAAAAACTTCAATTAAATTTTAGTATTTTGCTAATAAATAATAATTTAATCTCGAAAATAATTATTTAATCACTAAATATATTAACAAAAAATGCTTCTGTGCTCATTAACTTGTTCGCTCCCAGCGTATCAGAGGCTATACGCTCGTGTTGGCTCTCCTGTTCCCAGAGTATCACAGGCGATACGCTGTGTGGGTGTCTTCTACGGCCCAACGTATCAATAGAGATACGCTTGATAAGAACGTTTTATTTTATTTTTTAATACTATTATATGGCGTTACAATACCGCGAAATCTATATAGATAGGTTATTTGGAATATTGACCTTGGTGATATGGGCTTGGATTTCACTTCTGGCTACCAGGAGGGGGATAATTGTTAAAAGCTCGTGTTGCGACGCAGCTCTTTAATTGTTATGGCATGATTTCAAGACTGCACTTGATTTCAGTTTGCTTTTTTCTTTCTTCCTTGCTTCTTAGAAGTTCGAAGGAGAATTTATGGCCCTTTATGAGGGTTATGGCTTTTGGTAGCAGATGTTCTCAGATGTTCGTTTCATTCGGTCAGTTTTTATTCGCAGCGACAGTCATGACGAAAAGAAAGTGTTTATCTGATACTGAGATTTGCGAAATAATGAAAGAATCTGACACTAATGTTAGCGAAAATAATTCAAATCTGTACATAGACATTAAAGTAAAAAAATAAAGGGGGGGTGGCTAAGATGTGCCCTTTGCTCAAACTCTTGCTTGAAGCTTCAAAATATATGTGTAAGACATGTGACGTTGTACTATGCATTGATTTTTTTTATATAAATATACCATACAGCAAAATAAGATTTATCATTTATATCTATATATTCCATGTAATGGTACATCATTACACCATGAAATTTATGTAAATACATTTTGTATTTTCTTAAAAGTATGATTTTTTATGTAATTTTATGTATAAAACATTCAATTTTCGATTAAATCTTTTGTTTCTTTTTTATATAATAAGTCTAATGCATTTTAAATAATATATGTTAATACCAAAATATTTTAATAAATAGCCGATTTAAGAGGAATTTTTTTCACGAATCAGGCTTAACATCTAAAATCGTCTAGGCGCAGCGTGACACTCCGCGATAAGAAGCCGCGGGCCCAGTGAAGCAATTCTTTTTTCTCCCCCCCGGTAGCGAAAGGGTTAAGTTCGCTAACTTTTTATACTTTTGTAACTTCTACATGGATGTGTGCAATTATTACTGTTCATCTTATAGTCAGTATACCACCAAAAAATAAATCCTAATGTGAAAAAGGGAATAAAATTGAAAAAAAAATGAATGAAAAGAACGTATTTAATTGGTTTGGGAATTAATGTCGATGTACAGTTAACAAAGACCATTGATGACGGTCATGAGTAACAAACTCCTAAACGAATTGTGCAATAGTCAAAAATAAAAAAATATATATACCATTAATAAATTCAGGATTTTTCATCGTAATTAGACAAAATTGGTATTAGTGTTACTGGCTCAAAGAGAAATGAATTAATTAGTATTGTTAGTTAATTTCTAAGACATAATTTTTCATTATGGCGCTCATTGTGTTTACTTAATTGGGTAGAAAAAGACCTAATTAGCCTATGCTTCAAACTTCCATAAAATTAGTAGTTTTAGAGATATTTGGGAAAAGCTGTTTGGGGGCTATGTACAAGATTAATTCTGCTCAAACCATTAATATTTTCCGCATTTTAATAATGCATGATAACTGAACCCATAAGATTTACGCATCTGTATAGACCCCTTAAGTCTTCACGATGTTGGATCGTAAATTCGAAATTGAATATTACCCGAAATATTGGAGAGAATTATGTGCCATTTTGAAAATAAGGGTTTTCCGCATGTTGACTCCAAATATATTTTTAAAAAAAATTGTTATATTATAATACATCTTTTTTTTTGTAATTATATTTAACAATTCATAGTTTTCATTGTACTCGTACTGCAATTCTGTTAGAGTTATACAAGTTATGTAATTACCAGCTCCAGCTCAAAGTGACCATATACGGAGTTTTTTCATAGCAGCCACAAACATTAACATTGCAACTTTGTAAGGCCATATGAAAATCATTCCAAAAATATCAGAAATATCTCAGAAGTATTCCACATTGCTTAGTGAATTATAATATCACAACTGATACTTCATTAAGTCGTTCTTAGAGCCAACACCAGGGCTATTGGCAACGGATCTCATGATTTTGAACATCGGTTAAGTGACGAGGACGATACTTGAGCTGGCACCTGCCTCTCCAAACTTCCAGAACATGCCATCGAGAGGACTTTGGGTCCTGACAGATTTAACGTGCATCAGCCCCGGCTACTCGGCGGGTCTTTAGTCATATCAGTAACTCCAACCTACAACTTGACGGAAACAACGAGTTCGGGATTATAACCACCCCACGCCGTGGCCTTTTTTTAGAGAAGAATTAATTGAAAAATCTTATGTTATTTTTCCCATAGAACATTTCATAATTTTGAAATTTAACCAATATTTTGTCGTTCTTAATATTTTTAAAATCCCGAAAATATGTAAGCTCTAAGGCCTGAATGCGATCAATTAATTAAATTGGAATTATTAATATATAGGCAAATTGTCAGTATTAATACATATCCATCTACACTTTTAGGAACACTTACTTCTGGTCATTTCAAATAATCAAAAAAGAGTCTTCAGTACGACGATATAACGATGAGTACAAAATTACGAATTTTTTTTGAGAAACGTTTGATTATTCTTCATTGAGTTATTCAAGTTTATTCATTGAATCATTCAGAATTATTGAGTATTTTTCAAAAACCGAATACCATGGACATGAACTCGCATCTGGGGTTGTTTCTGTCGAGTCATGAGTTCGAATCCTGATGCCACTAAAGACTCGTCGAGTACCGAGACTGATACAGATGTTAAATCTGATCGAGGCTGCAGGTTTTCCAGTTGACGTGATGTAGAAATTTGGAGAGGAAGATATGAACTCAGGTGTTGCCCTTGTCACTTGACGGATGTTCGAAATAACGAGATCCTCGCTAGTAGCTCTCGTGTTGCTTCTAAATACGATCATTATAAACCATTAATCAAAAACCGAATCTAAAAGTTGGATTTCTATAAATACAATTGTTCAAATGATCAAAACTTTTACAGTTGTCATTATGGTACTTTGAAAGTATTTAATATTTATAGTATATAACGCCCACTCAGAAAGTATTTTCTACATTTCTTAAGTTACCGACCAAACACGCCCTCTTCCTCACTTGAATACTTTCACAAAGTTAACAGCCTAGTTTCGAAAGAAAAGAAAGTTTTCGATCATTATTTTTATTATTTGCACTCAAAAAAGGAGTAAATTCAACTATTCCAGAAATAGAGAGTTTCTGGTATAGAGGTACCTTCAGGTGGCATTTAATACAAGTCAGTTTTTTTTCCTCAATGTCGAAAATACTTTTTTTTATGTATAATTTTAAGAAGAAAAAAAAGATTTTCTACGAATAAAACATTTTCTTACCAAAAAAAAAAAAAGAAAGAAAGAAAAGGAAATAGAATATTTCTGGTATTGTATTACCTCTATAAGGCAGTTAATGCAGCTGTATTTTGATCAAAATGTCGAAATTTGATCCGTGCATTGAATTTCACGTATTAGGAAATGATTTCCAAGTAATAAACGGATAATTGTTTATACGAAAAAGAACCAATAAACATTTTGTAAAGGTCAAAATTTCTTATTTCTTAAATCATTCCAAAAAATTATCATAATGAGTACCTCGTTTTTTGGCATGAAATAAAAATCGTGAAATAAATTAAATAACTCTCGCGTTAAAATGTATAACTTTAATTGTCAGGTTAAATATGTTTATTTCTAAAACTGAACATATTTTATTCGTATTTAATTAGTTTTCTAATTATTTCATGCAGATTTTCACCGGGAATTTCAATTTAGGCAATTACTATACCTAGTGATACAGAAGTGCTTCTTTTCTGTCCCTAATTTATGCCATCGCATGTTGAGGTAGCTGAGACATCTTCGATAGGAAAAAAAATGAAAGTATTTGACGCAGAATATATATAATTTTCCCGTTTATAAACTAAGAGTAATAGAAATCATGTATTAATATTGATATATGTGTACAATTCTAAATCTGTTTATGAAAAGGAAATCACATATATAAACAGAAATAATTATATATGAGCAATTAATGATCAATAGCTATATTTACATTTGCATATATTTATATAACTATCTATCTAATTGTCAAACTGTATTTACATTTAGATATATATTCCTTGTAATAATAAACTGCTTTAGGAACCTCTAAAACTTACAGTGTTATTATAAACACTGTATTCTGTACAACGAAAATAGTTATAATTTCAGAAATTTAAAGTTCATAATTTTTTCTTAAGAAATTAATTTTATAATTCAAATTTCTCAAGAACTTTATAGAAATATTGCACGCAATATTTAAAATTTGTAAGTGTTAATTAAAACTGTTAGATTCACTGAGGAAGAATTAATCTCATTTTATAATGCGGAAAATATCAGCAAAGTGAACAAAGTAGATTTAGAAGAAAATGCAATAGAATCCTAAAAAAACTAAATTTTGAGAAAAACGTAAATACAAATATGTTTTTCTATGGCATGCCACGTGTGTTTATAATTTTGAAATTCAATTTTAAAAGCATTCTGCCTATCAAATTTTCATAATGCGACATCAATAGAATTTTTTTTAAAAAAAACCTTCTCTATCTTTCCTCAGCAAAACCAAAAATAATCAAAGTACTTTCAAAGTTTTAATATCACCCTCTTGCAGAGATAAACGACATCTTTATAGTATCTCAGCTACCTTAATAAAGCGTGGTCACCAATTGAATATCTTAAATAATTACAGAATCAAATCCTTAACTAAGTGTTATTCTTTCTGATGGAATAAACACAAATTCTGATGCGTTTTACGACTGTGGGGCAAAATCCTCAAAAAATATCTGAAATGAATACTTAACTAACTGATTTTTAGGGCGTTTCTGTGTTTGAATATAGTCCAACATCAAATTACTTTTTTCTTTTCAGCGATAGCACATCTAATTTCGAAGTTTAGAAAAAACTTCCGATTTCTCTCTCTCTACTTTTGCTCCAAGTGTCAATTCCTTCGCCAGCTTATATGTGCTATATCACATCAATCTTATTCACTACACTTCAGTACTTCTATTTTGCTTTATGCAAGTCAAGGTTTATTCACAAGAAGAGGTTCCCAAATCAAATAAAGTCATATTAAAATCCCAAAGGTTAGTTGAAAGGTAAACACCTGTGGGAATAGATAACAGTCTATTTGAAAAACACTGATAAGGTTTTTTTTTTTTTTTTTTTCTTTAGAAATCCAGTTTACGTAGAAATATGTGATTATGCCATTCTTTACAAAACGTTGAATCAAATCTAAATTTGAATTACAGTACATTGAACGCGGCAGATAAGCTTTTCAAACAATGCAAACTGGTACCGTGTGAAACGATATACAGATTGATTCATAAATTTTGAAAGATATTTTAATGCTCATGCATTTCAATTTATTTTTTAAATAAAAAACAGTAACACAAATTAATTGTAATATCTTAATAAAAGTAATAAAAACATAAATACAAATTAAGGATGTTTCTTACAAACACAAACAATAAAAGAATTGAACTATGGATAACCTACATTTACTCTTCCCCAAAGCTCTGAAAAGCTAAAATTCTATTCTTTGGTAGTGCAGATGTAAAACAAATATCATAGTTACTAACAGAAAATTCATTTATATGCTTCTCATTGATACTACATGACTCATTCAGGAATTGTCTATTTTCCCATTTATTTATTTTTGGTTAGTATGAAATCATAGACAGAGGATATAGATGTACCAGTTACATGCAAATATTACATTAATATGATACTCATTTAAATCATAAATGGCATGAGGCAAAATAATCGAAATAAAACATTTTTTCTCTGTAAAAACCGTATAAAAACGAAACGGTGCTAATTAAATACCAAGTAAAACAAAGGAATGGGGGAGATATTTATTTTTAGTCAAAATCAGTAGTTTTCACAGCGTAGTATGCAAACCAGTTCGTTAGAGCGCAGATTCTCGTCTTTTTTGCCAACTGCCTATCTCTTTCTCAAAACAAAACAAAACACCCGGTGTTTACGAAGAACACATGATGGCCATCTGTTTTTCACAATATAAAATTTCCATATTTTTTTCTTTGTATTCATGCATTTCTTATCAATCTGTGTCGTTTAATTCCGAAAATATGAAATTTTGGAATCGGATGAATCATTTTGAAAAACTATGTATTTCTAAAAAGTTTGCAAATAGGAAAATGGACAGTATCTCATAAAAAGGGACACTTTACGATGTGTTTTCCAACAATTATGCTCTATATGTTCTCCCTTCGATATTTAACAGACATTCGTACGGTAGATCAATTCTCCCCACAAACATTGGAGCATGTCACTGTCGACATATGTAAAAAGGTAGTTTAAAACAACTGTTCACGACTAGCGAGACTTGTTGATATCTGTGGGCTAAGAGCTAAACTGTCTCTAACTCTTATCCATCACATCGCGTGAAGCACTTGGTTTGTCAGGCCTCGTTCTTTTGAGCAATGCTTTAGAATTGGCGAAACCAGTGCAAAATGCTCCGATGGTCCGGAGTATGAGATACATATTTTCTTCTGAATGTTCTCTTCATTGAAACGAAGATTTCGCATATTTCGTAAAAAAGTATTGCCCGTTGGTTTGTCGCCATACTGAGAGAGAGAGAGATGTAACGCAGGAATTAAACCTTTTCTTTCCAGTTACTTGGAGCATGGAAATGATTTAGCATTCACTAATGGCTCATACGAAAAAAAAATAATAGTATGTATATATAAACAATATCATAACATCTGTGGTTTTTTTTTTTTTTTTTTTCATCATCTGAGCGCTAAAGTGTGAAATTTAAATTTTTGCAATTATGTCATTTTAAAACTTGATGAATAGTTTGTATTCGCCCTGTATTAATAAATTTTTAAGAAAGAATATGCAAAGTAGGTCAAGAAACACTAAAAACAGTAAAACTTGAGTCCTAGTGAAGCATTTATCTATTTTAGAAATATGACGAAAATTTTCTCGTTTGGGGAAATATCAATATGAGAGCTTAGATTACACACGTCAAACAAGAAAGGGAATGTATATGTTCCTGTTCCGAGTTGCTCTTGGTTTACCTGTAAATCCGTGAATTCACCACAAAGAGCTGTCAGCAACATATACTCAGACTATAATACCTTTCAGGCAAAGCCACCGCTTCAAATTATTACATACCCACTTAATCAGTCTCAGACATTGACTTCTACGACTTAACTCCAATCCTAGTAAGGACCGACGTCAACAGAACCTCCGCCCTCCCCTCACACTTCTTAATCCGTCTTTCAAATACACTGTGCACCACTCCAACAACCTGTAGATTTGGCAATTCGATCCATTCCTCACCCTCTTGAAAGGAGGGGCTCAGCGGTCTCGTGATTCGCCTTTAATTACCTTCCGACACCCCCTCACCCTTTCAAAGACACGTGCCCTTCAATTCATTTGTCAAAACCCCAAAGACAGAAGGGGGGGGGGTGCGAGGAATGGAAGAAAGTGCGCGTCGCGAGTAAATATCCTTTAATAACGTTTTATGACTGCTTCTGTGAGGAAATGCATTTGTCATTGGAGGTCCGCGCCTCTTGTGTTAAGTGAATTTACGCGTTCCCATTTTTCTCCCACCCTCACGCCTTCTCTCCCTCTCCTCCCCCCCTTTTTCGTAATCGTTTTCGTGGAACTTTCGAATGTGCGAACTCATTTTTGGGGACTCGATGTGACGGTTTAATTACTGTCGAGTCTTTCTTGTTCATAATACCGAGATGGATGTGGATTTGACTGTTTGTAAAGGGGACCATTCGGGTCATTGCAAATATGTTAACAGCCACGAGGGGTTGTTGATGTCTTTTTCGGAAGACATAAATTAGAATATATGTGTGCCAGCGTCATATATTGAGCGAGAAATATTATCAGAATTTTTTACTGTGTTGATATGGTCCAATGATAAGATTTTAAATACTTAAAATTATTCGCTAATATAAGTTTTCTGAAATAGATATTTTATCCTGTATGTCCAAATGAGAGAGGCAAATATAAAACAATTTTAGTAAATGTCAAATTTTAAATTCTAATAATGATTATAAAGTTACAATTATTATAGCAGCACATAAATTAACAGAGAGTGTTTGTATTCAGCTATTACTTAAGTTTATTAAATTAATTTTAACAAATGAGTTAAAAATACAAGGTAGTTCTTATGTCACAATATTGTTATGTTTCTACTATTTCTGTGTTATACGACTGATTGATTGATAACTGTCGCACTTAAAAGCTACATGAGGACTATTGGCGACGGATCTCGTACTTTTGAACCTCAGTCAAGATGTGACGTTGGGTTGTTCGAGATTTTCTTTTTCTTAACTTCGGGGAGTTTTGGGTAATTTGAATTGCGTAGAATAAAAACTCCTTTTGAACAAAAATAAAATATGATCAGTTAAATTAGGTGAAGGTAAGATATGTAATGAACTGAATTAGAGAGTGATATATAAACTAAATAGAGAAAAGAAAGACAAAAGAAATAGAAACTAACGACAAACTAGTAGATGCGTATGTCGAAAATAGTTGAAAGTGACTCCTTATCAGACAAAAAAAAGGAGTCGAACCTGCTATTTTGGAGTGCTTAAATTGAAGTAAGTGAATTGATAAGTTGTGACGTTGGGCTATTCGCGATTTTCTCTTCACTAACCTCGGGGACTTTTATCAATTTGAATTGCATAAAATTACAATTGCTTTCCAACCAAAATGAAGCGTAAATAGGAAAATTAGTGGAAGATTGAAATTAAATGAAGTTATTTCTATATAACGATATACAAATCAAATAGAGTTAAAGAAAAATTAAAGAAGAGATAGACGATAACGACTTGCTGTCAGAGAAGTGTTATTCAGATTAAAATTCTATTAGTTTGGCGGATTGAAGAGATCTCCACTAAAAAAATAATAAGCTGCTTAGTTATTGTTGAAGAGAGTCGTAAAATTAAGAACAAATGAACTGGTAAGATAAGATTTCTTATTTAAATCATAAATTAGGATTGTATGAGTTAGGATGGGATTCAAGAGAGAAGGATATTAGATATTCTTCAGTGATAATAAATAAAGAATTCTGTTTTATTCTTGCGTATCTTCAATTCGAATTTTGTAACTTTCAAATAATATATTAGATTAAGGTATGATGAAAGAGCTAATTATTGAAAGGCAGACGCCACATAAACTATTATTTGAACATAAATTATAATTAACAGAGTTAAGAGAGAGTAGAGAAACAACAATCTTGCATAATTTTCGATACATAATAAAATGTGTAGTCTAAATTGGATATTTCATTTTATTGACTAATTAGATTTTGAGATGCCAATAGAGCTAAATAATGAAGGAAAACGACCCAAAGTGACGAGGACGAGACCTGTGTTGTAACCCCACCCCCTCTACCTTTAATGCAAGTTTCCGCTCCACGGTAATGGGAAGACATGAAACCTCGACTAATTTTAAGTGCAACCGCTCAGTTACACGACTGGTCTTAAGTGGCATCAGGACATTATGGAAACAATGCAGAGACTCAGTTCGTGACCATGACTGGGCTACCGAGTTGAGTTTTTGTTAACGCCGCCCTAGAAGCAACATGAGGGCTATTAGCGACGGACCTCGGAATTTTGAATCACGGTCAAGTGATGAGGATGACACCTGATCTGACAAACCCTCTCCTAACTTCCACACCACGCCAATGGGAGGACTTTGGGCATCGACAGATTTGACGTACATCAGCCCCGTCCACACGGCGGGTCTTTAGCGGCCAAGGATCGAATCCGTGACTGAACGAAAACCGCCGGCCAGGAATCCGAAACCATAACCACTAGGCTACCACGGCCACGACTGGGCTACCGAAGCAAAACGTTATTTACAAAAACGAATTAGAAATAAATAACTAGTTGTTATTTATTTCTAATAATAACTAGTTAAATCACCAGTTATTATCAGAAATAAATAACTAGTGTATACAAAAAAAATATTTGAATTTCAAAAATTAAAAACACTTATATTTCATAATTAGGGATAAATATGTTTATTAAAGCAATTTTAATTAAAAGTATTATACATTAAATCGTACTAAATGTTTTCGTCATCACTACTACGCAACGTTAACCAATTGCATTTTCCATTCAAAGAGATATTATCATCCTATGAAATTCCTTCAGCGTTATCTTAAGTTTTTATTTTGTTTGTTCTACTTTTTGCAAAAAAACTCTTATTTTATACTGCTTGTTTTTAATCGAGGGATTGGTGTAAATTTCTTTATATGCTGCGGAGTTATTTCTGAATTTTCTCACGAACTTGTAAACAGCAATTTTTCAGCTGTGCCTCCTGTACAAGACTAATTTTATTAAAAACTCACATTATAAAGAGATAGATGCCCATTAAATCAGCCGGGTTCAAAGTTCTTACATCTATTTGGAGAGTCTGGTTGCAATTCGATTGTTGTCCTTGTCACTAGACAGTATTCCAACATGAAAAAAAAGTCCATTACCAATAGACATTTTGTAGCTGTTGGTGCAAATTCAAAGCAAACAATCAACCTCTATTGAATTAAAAGGAGATAATAGCTTTTGATATTTTATATTCTAAGAAACCTCCAATCAATCAATCAACCGAACATATGAGATTCTTTTTTTTTCACATGACATGAAAATAATTTTAATATTTACTATAATATATAACTGAACTGTCTATTAATTCGAACGGCTAGTATGTTCATAACTTAAATTACATCTTTCCTGCACTTTTTATTTTATAAAATTGATTTCTACTTCGAGACATTACGGTTAAACCGCTTTGAAAACCCTCTCCGATGGACATATAAATCTACGCAATATAATTCTTTTTTTATTAAATAATTCCATGCCCTCCGCAAAGACCGGTAATTTTATTTTTTATACCGTCTCGAGCTTTCCTTTGTCTAACTCCAAAGGACGATCACAAAGCTACATATTTTTTGATATACATTTGAAAATTCAATTCTTTTTTTTCCGGTTAGATTCTTTTTAAATGAGCTTATCTTTTCGAATCCTTAAATGGATTTTAAATAAATCCTTCCCTTGCCGTTTCGTGACAGCATTTGCGATATTGCATAATTTTTTTCCCCTTTCTTTTTTGCGTCTTCCTCCGATATTACTCGTCTTTTCTGGAAATACATTAGAACATTTTTCGTAACTCCCTCTTTTAAGACATTTCTCGTATATTTTGAAGCTATGCTGACTTGGCACACACAAGTCATTTATTTATTTTCTTTTCTTCGAGAAAAAAAAATCGTTTTTTTTTCCCAATACCAAAACAAGTTTTTATCATAGTAGAAAGTGCATCTTAGAATCTAAGGAAAATATTTGGCATACTTTTTATTATATGAGTTTTCTTGTTGATATACTTTCCCATATATCTCCTCATGAATTAATAATGTAATGCATTTGCATTTTCTCCGTGGCCTTACGTGTGGTTCCATGTCGATGATGTTTTTGCATGGTTATTTTTTAGTTGAGGAGACATATTTATTCGTGTTTATAACCTCGTGAAGAGCCGTTATTAGTCAACAAAAATTTCGGCGAATATATTAGGATGTAGACAAAATATATATATATATATTAGATGTGAATTGTATCCTCTGTTATAATCAAACGTTTAAGACTTCTTTACATTATAAAAACTTTTTTGTAAATATTTAATAACGAATATTGAAATTTATTTAAATAGGAAGTGCATCTGTCTCTAATTCTAGAAAAGTTGACTTCATTTTTTTTTATTATTTAAACTAGTATTTGAAATAAAATGCAAGTGACTAATAAAAAGGAAACTCAAAATAAAATTCAGAATTGAATAGTTAGATTTCAATAATTTAATTTTTTATTGCTTAATTTAATACCCTGAAATTATCTTTTACAATTATATGTTATGTAGCAAACACACACAGACGCATTTATATATATATATATATTTTAATCTGTATGTATTAAGAGAGAGTTTGTTTCTTTTTGTTTTAATTTCCTCCCTGGAATTGATGACGGGTTTTATGATAATGAGCGATTTGCGTAATTGAGACATAATCTTGATTATGTAAATCACTCATTATCACAGAATTCGTTCACTTTTAATTAAACTCTTATCTAAAAACTTACTTCTTTACTTTGGTAGATTATATAGCGAATAAAATCAAGATACAGAAGTGTACCATCGATAGAGAGCGACGGCTACGAATAATGTATGTCATGTATATAGCAACGGTTACACTTCTTCGCAAAGTTGCTTATACGGATGGAATAAAACAATGTTATATATAAAATGAAATATTTTTATTGGAAGTGTTTTTTTTTCCCAGCTGAGTCAATCAAAGGTAATGAGAACGATTTCAAACGTTTAAGACGAGCTGAGTTAAAATATGAACATTCAATCAAAATGTGTCTCAAGTCAGTGGACAAGCGTAATGGTTACACATGGAATTTTTTTTTCTAGAATGAGGTGTTTATGTTGAAGTCTCGTGTGTGTCTCTTTCGTAAGCGTGTTAAAATGACGTCTTGTTTTCTACATGATTGTGATTAAGGATGGCTTTCACGTGATTCAATTCTTTATGTATTCCAAGATTTCATTCATCTTGGACCATGGAAGGCTGATCTATTTCATTTTACAAGATAAAACGGAACGATGAGAGAAATAACACCAGATATAGATTGTTTGATCGATGCATAAGATGAAAGTGATTTCTGAAACCCATAAAAAAAGCAGTATTTACACATTGGTAAAAATTATCCCAAGATCAATGTTGCAGCCAAAAGAGATTAAGATATAAGTAAAAAACTATCTTCGATACAAATTTAGCTTTTTTCGCTTTATTTGACTACTTGACCTTTTATGCTTTTGTTGATTAATTAGACATTTTTGCAAAGATGTATCTGATAATTATTTATCATTTAATTACCAAAATTCATAAAAATTTAACATTCAACAATCAATATGTAACCACCGAACAATTGTCTGAATTTATGCAAAGTTTGTGTACGTTTTTTTCATGCGTAGATTGATACTTTTAATGCCGAGAAAGAAAATTGAATAATAATGAATGTTTAATTTCAAAAACTAAACTATAGTTATCTAAATAAATATTAAAAAAAAAAATTGAAGTTTAAAAATACGAACGAATAACATTGTAACTGTATATAATAAATACATTTAGAAGTATATGAGGAGATTTCCAGTAAAATTACACTATAATGCAGTTCGAAAGATATTAACCCCCTCAACACTCGAAGTTGATTATTATAATATACGCACAGACATCATAATGTACAACAGACTGTGTGTACTAAACTTTAAAAATCAATAATTATTAACAGTGATCATATTATTCTATTAACTTTTTAATTCCCAGACCTCATCTACGTTCCATTTCACCATTTCTTATTTAAAAAAAAAACTGTAATTACAAAATCAATATAATTCAAAAGATTTTACTAAAGTGGTTCAAAAAGTACCCATTTTTGAATGAAGATGGCATTGCTATGGTTAGTTGATATTGCTAAGGTGTGCTGCCATCTGTTAAATGAAGCTAAAACAAATTTGACAGTGATTCATAGGTGGTTTTGATTGCTGACACGTCAAGTTTCCATCATGGCGATGAAACCTGAATTCATCATTGTTCACCGAAAACGAGGTAACAATAAAAATAATGATTTGCTATTGGTTAATCTGCTCCAAAGAAGGCAAAAATGTCTTATCAGCCATAAAGATTATGAAGAACACTGTAATGAGATAATTACTCTCTCCCTTCATTTTCATTTCCTTTTCCGAAGATCCCATTTCTAAGACAGGCACACTTTCTGGAATGCCCTCTAAGTACAAGTCACATTTTAGCGAGTTAAAAATATTTATAGTTTTTGCAAAAATATATAACTGACCTCTTACTTAATGCTAAGCAGTTGTACTTAGTGGTTTGAATTGAAAACACTCAATAATTATCAAAGTAAACATTTTTAAAAAGTTCGTATTAAATACGAGGGGAGAGGAGAAATAATTTATGTATTAATTTGAGGACGGAGAGAAAGAGAAAGAGAATTGTGATGAATATTCCAAAGAATCTTTAATTAAAACTTTTAAAAGAAGTAAAATTATTTTATTTTATTTATTTCTTTATCTTGAAAAAGTATTTTAATTGATGTTGAGGGTTAATTGGTATGATGAACGCTTATTTACAACAAAAAATAAATCTAGATGTGCCGAAAAACAAAATATCTTGCTTAATTTACTTATAGCTTTATTCCAATTATTCTAAACAACAGTAATATCATATAATTATGGAAGATAAAAATAAAAAACAATAAATATAAGGTCAAGTTACTCTTAAAACTAATTATCAAAAATTCATTAATATAATGCATATAAAAATAATTCTGTAATGAGAATAATTATTTTACTAACATATGCAACCTAATTCTTCCTTTCATTCTTGTTTTAAAAAAGTTTTTTTAATAAAAATAAAGTGAGTGGTTTCACATTATTAATATTTTGCTTATCCACTTTCAAATGTTGTTATCAAATAGTTTAGTTTAATTTTTTTTTCAATTTTTACGTATTCTAATTACCATATTTCATTCAATTCTAGTCTTCTTAATTAATTGTAAGATCTAAGCTATGAAATATGTATATGATATTAAATTCATCTAACAAGAAGAAAGATGTTGTACTTCGTTCAGTTACGTATTGCTAAGATTAAGGAAAAATTGTTACAAAAATTGGGAGGTCAAGTAGTAGAATATTCCCATGGTTTTAGAGTATAATACGAACGACTTATGGTGTAATGTTCTTTAGTACTTTTTTATGTACAATAAAGGTTAAATATTTAATTCGATGACCCAGCTCCTCCGAATTCATAATTGACACTTCGCGGGCTATATACAGCCTGCGGGCTGCAGGTTAGACAGACCTGCTCTAGCGTCACTGTAAATTTCCTTATGCTATACCAAATGCAGGCTGGGTCAGGATTTGTTCTAAAAGGAGATTGTACACTGTGGATATCAATCGAACGTTTTCTGGACTGATGTACCCGCTTTAAAATTCTCCAACAGTTCTTTTAGCACTGCTGCTTAATTAATAGTGTGGCATCGCCTTGATGGAATTCAAAGTACAGGGCACCTTGGTCAATGACGAGTTGCTGTAAGCAAAAAAAAAAATACTTTTGGATTCATGAGTTTGTACAAAGTGTCTCATGAGGATTCAATGCCATAAATTCACAAAACTAACCACTTTGATTAGTAACGCTCCTTGTCTATTCTTCATTTTGTTTCAACGCTATTTGCTTGGATGTCGGAAGGATTCGATTATCCTTTTTTTGTAAGTTAATCAACGCGGAACTAAATTCAGAGACGTGAAGAATTGATCGATTAACATTGCATTTATGGGAATTACGCCGAATATAAGAAAGGTTTAGTTAACGGCGATAATCATAAGATAGTTACTATCCTTAACTCTACTCATTTTCTGCAAATTTCAATAAACAAGTGAGAACTTTCCAAGTATATTTTTTCTTTTCGTTGAACTGTTTCATTTTTTTGCATTCCATTTGGTACTAAATTGTTTTTTTGTTTCATAGGAAAAAGAATTAAATAAATAAACGTATGAAGAATAAAACGGTTATTTAGAAAATTTAAATAAAATATAATACTACTGCTACGCCGCCGCGCATAGCGAAACATAAGTCAAATAATAAACTAATAAATGTTGACTGGCAGTATAGATATAAATGTTCGATCAAACATAGCTCATCTTATTTATCAATGTTTCGTAAATGATATTTTGAATTAACAATTTCATAAATAACTAATACTTTTTTACATATTTGCCAGACAAATTTCTATTGTACTTTATTGAGAAATAACCACACAGAAACATTATTTCAT
>BMAW01090689.1:344438-374604 GCA_019974015.1 Nephila pilipes | reverse complement strand
CGTATACTTATATATTAATCGTATGATTCATCGTATACTTATATATTCATCGTATACTTATATATACTATGATACCTCGCATGAAAAAAAAAAAGGATTGTTTGCTTTTATGGAATATAGAGCAACAAAAGCTATTATATCCTCTAAAAAAACCCAAACTTCTTTACTATTTTCAGCCACTAAAATGACAAGGTCCACGTTTTAGATTCTCAAGTCGAAAATTAATACTTTGAAGGCATGGTACGTTTATTAAAACTTTCGTAATAATGCATGACATTTTTGTAGGTTGTACTCATATTTGTAACAAATGGATAACTATTACTCGATATATATTTTATTTATATTGTTATATGAATTGAAAGTAAAGGTATTTGTGTTGTGACAAATATTTTTGACAAATTTTGAGCAATATCGTTAATTCGTTTCATTAATATTATTATTCACTCGTGCTTTCAAATGAATTATTTTGTAAACAATTTATTATCTAGTTCTGACACGCGAGAGAGTCATAATACGTTTTATTTATTCCAAAAACGTTTGATTTTATCTATATATGCAGTAGAGTGAGACTGTTTAGCGCTAAGGATGAGTTTCTAGACGACAAAAATGTTCTAAGATATAATATCATAAAATTATACTTGTAACTTTTAGAATATTAGAAAATATAGAAATAGAAGAACTATAGCGAAATAAAATGTTCAAGCAGACGGTGAATGCTAAAAAAAATTATTTATATATTTCAAAAACCCGTTGTTTGTAAACAGCTCACGTATTAAATTTCGAAAAAAATATATCCAAAAAATTTAATAGTTTTTATTTGGCTTATTCCATGATAAAATTTTAAGTATTCTATGAGCAATATATTCTTAAATAAAAAGTTAATATGTTTTTATATACTTTAAGCTTTACTAACGAGTAGTAGTTATTTCTGGTTCTTATATTAGCACAATAGTTTAGAATATAAAAATTCTAAGTACTGATGTAGTTTTTGCGTGTAAGTTTGATAAAAAGTATTCGTTTAAAATTTTTAACTAAATGTCAACATATTCAATTGTAATTTTTATTTTTCGTATCATTATTTCACTCTGAAAGTTTTATACAAAGATATAAAAAGAAATGTTTCATATTAAGATGCTTATCATAATTTTTTCGGAATTTACTTTTATATTTGTTTCTTAATTTGGCTGATACTTTTTGTTGTTCATATGTGATGTGATTGATTATTAACATCGCACTGAGAGGCGACATGAAGGCTATTGGATTCGGACCACATCATTTTGAAACTCGGTCAAGTGATGAGGACGATACATGACATGGAACCTCGCTCTCCAAACTTCCACACTATTCCTTTGGGAAGATTTGGGTATTCAACCAGATTTAAGCCGCGTTATATGGTGGGTCTTTAAAGGTATGAGGGCTCGAATCCACGACTCAAAGAAACCGATGCTGGCTACGAGTCTGTGACCATGATCACCAGTCTACGTGACCACTTTTTTCATGAGAAATAACAGTGTGAAGATATAATTTAAAAATAAAGCAATTAAAAATTAACGTTTTATTATTAGTATTTTATTTTTTATTGATGTTTTATGATTGTACAGGTATCTAAATTAAGCAGAGGAAACTTTGAGTCAATGTGACACAGTAACATTTTACGAAGGTCCCTACTATAATTAAACAATAATCCTTCTCGTTGAATCACGTTGAACGACTGATATACATTAAATTGAGTTTATCTCAGAAAGGTGAAGTGTTTATTTTGCCTCAAAATGGTTGAAGAATCATTTTGACCCAATGCTTCCGTTAACGCGATGTTTTTGCAACATGGCCGACTGGTCCATAAAGTTTAATTTACCTGTTCCGAAAGATATCAAACTAATAAACAAGCTTTTATAAGATAGTGAATGTTTGTCAAGGTACGATGATGATGTCAGAATTATAATTTAATCTAGAAAGTATTCATAGCAAACAATAAATAGAAAACTGACTAAGATCCTGAACAGGAAATTAACGAACGTGAACTGAAACATCAAGAAACAGGACTAGAACTTTTATTAACAGTTTTAATTTACGTAACAAAAGAAAACGTAATGATTTTAGCTATGAACAGATTATCCTCAAAGTCATTGTTAGTTTAGTCTAACCTGTCAGGTATATGAATCAGAACTTAGGTCCAAATCAGGTATATATATATATATATCGATATATCCAAGTTTGTCCAAGATCGAAATCAGGTATATAATTTTTTAGAACTCTCTCTCTCATACTTTCTTGCACCAATATAGTGTGCTCATCAATCTCCCTACTTCCTATATTTCATTTTATCAGTAATCTCTTTGTCAGATAATTTCGGAAATAACTACACTTCTTACATTATTATGCTCATGCACATAAACAACGCAAGCGAATTTCTTTAAGGAGAAAATTACTTAAGGGGAAAAGCGCGTGTGAACTTGTCACAAAGTAAGAAGAGACTGGATCTTCACTACAAAAATAAACTTCGATTTTCTATGAGAATGTTTATGTGTTATGTAACATCACGCAAATGAATATAAAAATAACCTAAAATTAAAGTAAAATCTGCCTATTTTGGGTCGCACGTTTTCCCTTTCCTATTTACTATATGCTAAAAGGGTCTCTTTTATAGCTGTAACTTAACGATTTCGTTTATTGCAATGACGTCTAGGGGCATCTCTTCTAAGAGTTAAACTGTACTCGTATTTCTTCAATAATATTACATCTGGGAAAGCTTAATAGTTAAGGACATCTATTTCATTCATATCGTTTCAAAATCCATTACTTTTCTCCATAAGCAAGTAATTTGCATTTCGCAGATACAAGATATTCCAAAAAAGGTTCGGACAAAACTTCTTGAAATAATATGTAAATATTTAAGAAGAATAGAACGGAATGCTTATATATGTAGCGAAATTTATTTTAATAACTATATTTTAACTGTAATACGAAATACTAAGTGTTCAAAACCTCTTCGTAGTCCAAAATGCTTCAAAGTAGTATTTAGTATGTTTGAATAAGTTTAAGTAATACTGCATTAAAATGTAATTATTAATATTTAAAAATTTAATAAAGTATATTAATCACGGCGTTGTGTATATATTAAATTTAATGAAGAGATGGAGATTTTGCTTGAGTGAAATAAAATGTTACGTTTTATCAGTGTTGATCTTTTTTGATGTAACTACGGGGTTAACTTTACTCAGTTATATGTAAATGTACTAGAAACTGCACTAGAATCTTATTCGTAGTAAGAACGACTTTATCATACGATTTCCCACAACAACATAACTTTAAATACGCTATGTTGCTGTGGGAATTCGAAGAGACTGCTAAATTGCTTGAGTTATGTTTTGAGGCTTTTGAAAATTGTATAAGGAACAATATGTACTTGAAATCATCAACCGAAATTCCCAATTCTTCAATTCGAATTTAAACCGAAAGCAGGATCAATAAAAAGAATGCCTGTGACAATGGTATCTTTATTAAAGCCACTACTTTCTTTAATACATTCAAGATCAGAAATCCATGTTTTTGCCAAGTTTTTAGGTCTGAGCTTATTGCTATTGAAGAGGGATTTAATGTTATTAAAACAGAAATCTCATTCGTCGATATTTAATTTAGTCAACAACCACAATGTTCTTCACTACCTGAGGAATTGAAGTGAGGTCGACGATAGAGAAAGTATTGTGTGTATTCTTGATACTCTCCAACTCCTTTAACAGCAACATGAAGTGCACTTTCAAAGAGTTCCATTTTTTTTATTGAGCTATTTGATAAAGAAATTATTGATAATTTGGTCATGGAAGGAACTTCTATTATTTCGTACCCAAATACTTTTCTCACCTTCTTTGAAAACTATTCAAAATTAAAATTTCAAACTTGCAATTATGGAAGACACCTCGGATTCAGTTATGGTATAACAGTTAAGTTTCTTTAGGTGTCTTTACTATTAAGAGTGATATATGTTTTCCCGCCATAATTTGTAGACTTGTTAGTGGAAATTCTAGGAGTCTTACTTTTGACAAGGGACAAAACCTCTATCCGATCTGCACCAAATGTAATTTTTCCTAGGCCTCTCACAAACATCTTTTACATTGTAAAGGACTTGAAAGAGAAGATATAATTACTTTATCACATCTCGTATGTGAGTTCTTGAAGAATTTCAGCCTCGTGGACTTGGTCCAGTCGAAGTCTAGACCAAAAGTCACAACCACTAACTACAACAGGAACAACATTTCATCTGAGTGTCAAAAATTAGGCAAAATATAATAAATTCACAGTGCTACCATAAATGTCGAGATTCCTAATATTCTAAAGTCTTAAATAAATTTGAGATTCTGAAATTGTAGTAGTCAATTAATATTAATGACGCAGCATTAAATATTCTTTCTCTCTTTCAAACCTAAATATGCGACGGAAAACTACTTAAATAATATTCAACATTATAATTTGTTACTAGAAAAATAAAGAAACAGTGAATATTGTCCAGAAAATTATCTTATGTATAAAAAATATTTGAGTTTGGAGTTCACAAAAATGAATCTTAGAAATACTAATATTTAATAATAATAAATATTAAGAGAAAACATTTTGCAAATCAGAATGCAGTGAGTGAACCTGATTATAAGATATAATAATATTTAATGTAATGTAATGATAAAACAAATTGTAATGTTTAATAAATCTTCGTAAATAAATTCAATTTGTTAACACTAAAATAGCTTATCTCTAGTGAATTGAAACATAAGAATTTAACGATTCAATCATAGGACCTGTAGAAAACAGGACTGAAAAAATTGTAAAAAGATTCCATGCAAACTTTTATAAAGAACAGATTTAGCCAACCAAGGTGCGTTTTTTTATAATTATTATTAAATTGCTCAATTAAATATAAGAATTAAAGTAAACGATGAAATGTCGAGAAATGAACAATAGTAAACTTTTCCGATATTATAATTAAAGCAAACGATAAATTATTAAATTAAATATGTTTAAGCTAAATGTAAATAAAAATAAAGTAAACAATAAATTATTAAATTGAATATTATATCACCTACATGCAATTCAAATTAAAGAAAATGATAAATTATTAAATTGAATATATTTAAGCCAAATACAATTAAAATTAAACAAACGATAAACAATGAAAAAATGATCTTGTACACCATAAATGATCCACCTAAAACAATAGCTCCTCAGGCGGCTAAAAAAATGGCTGTCTTACAATTCTGGATAATGTTATTTATTTTCAGTCATATCTTGATTCCAGTTTACATATGATTTAAAGTAATACATAAATCAATAAGTAAATAAAATACTTAATTTTTATATTTGCTTCACTTCAATCCGATAAAAAAATTGGGTGATATTTATTACGACATATTTTTGAAAATTTAGTTTATTAGCGGTGAAAGGAGGTATCAGACATATATTACATATATTTCATTTCAATCTATTAAAACAATTCATTAGAAATTTATTATGGCATATTTTTGAAAATTAAGTTCGTTACTAGTGAAAGCAGACATAAAAAATATACGCGAAAACAAGATAAATTTTTGAAAAGTGGTCAGCTACGACCTTTTTGGATTAACTAAAACAATAGCTCTTTGGGTGGCTAAAAACTAGTGGATTAATTAATCAATACTATGGTTACTACAATATGGTTACTTACCATAAGTATAAATATGAGTAATATCAGCATCCAATAAACTTCTTATAGGATCACATTTTTTTCAATGATTTTTCCTAAGTAACATATAGTCACCTTCTAATATTCTGGTCAAATGATATTCTTCAAATAATATTTGGTCAAATGGTATTCTTCCTGACTTATTTTTTGTAAGTAAATCTTATTACACCAATAACATGATGCAGCCATTTTGTCAAACATATACAAGGAACTATTATAAAGCTTTAATTATCATTCAGAAGTTATCGAGATATCTGTGTAAAATTTAATCTGGATATTAATTGATTCTTATGTACCTACAGGTTGTAAACTATTAATGTTGATTTGTTTGGATTCAGGAAGCCGTAGATTAAGGCAACTCATATTATCGTAAATTTTTTATTATTACTCAAAATAATCTAGATAGATACTAAATTTTTAATAATTATTCTTGAAACTTCTCTACATAATCACCATCTGGTGATATGCATTTCTCCCATCGTTTCTTGACGTTTCTTAACCCTTCGAAGAAGAGAATTTTAATTGAATTTTAGTTCGGAAAGAAAACTCCCTACCAAAGAACTGAGCGTGACTTATGTTGATTAGATTAGAATTAGTGATGCGTAATGAATAGAAATGATAAGATGCATATATAAGCAACAAAGAATTTGATCTTGACGTTGGTAGTTTAATGCGTAGTAAAGGTAGTGAACGGATCAAATGAAACAATGTCTTCTGTGAATATTGAATTCAGTGAAATTATTACGGGCACCATTGTTTTTGGATCTCCGTTGAGTGAGAAGCCTTTGAGTAATTTCAAATGCTTCTACAAAGAGTTAGTGACTCGAACCCTCAACTTCAGTTCATCTGAGATCTCAAACCCGAGTGATTTGGTAATAGAGAATCAATTTATTATTATAATAATTAAAAATAGAGGAGATCAGTGAAAAGTTTAGCACAGATAAAGTAAACTAAGGATTCAATATTGGATACCTGTTGATTTGAATAAAAAGCTTGGTTATTATTACTGCGTGAATTTCTATTTAATGGACCTTTATTTAATTTATGTCCGAGTTATATATGAATTTGAATGTTTGTCTGTTTGTTCGTTATGAAAATCCATGACTTTCACTGTATCACTCCAAAACATTTTAGGATAGCTTTGCTGTTGCCTATAATATGACGTAAGCATAATCCCACAAATAAATATTTTCAACATATTATTTTTGGTAAATTTTTTTCAATACCTCTCTCTTTTCATCTTTTTTAACACCATCGACTCACTTGAAAACTTTTCTTTTTGAAATTGTTTTCTTGAAATTAATTAATTATATTTTTAAATAATTTTCTTCCATTCTTTATATATTTTTTCTTAATAATTACTTTGCGGAATAGTTCTCAAATGAAATGTTATATAATTATTATTCTTGCACCATCTGAGATATCTAAATTAATTAGCCGATTTTTAGCGAAGTTTCGTAAATAGCACCAATTCAGGATTTTTTAAAAAAATTTTAAAGTCCTTTTTTTCAGAAATCCTTACATTATCAATGAAACTGTATATATACCGGATATGGAATGAACGTTTGCCTTTCTGTTAAAAAAAAGAACGGATCAATTCTTATAATTTTTAATTCTAATAAACACTTAAGTTTCAGTTAAAATTACTCAAAATATAATTATAAGTTGATCCTTATTAAAAAAAAATTATGCTTCGAGCTGGATCGTTTTGTTTTCCAATTCATCCATGCAATTCATTATACCTACTAGTTGACTTATAATTAAGAATTATAATGGAAAGGAAACAATAGAAAGGCGTCAGAACTCTCACACGTGATATTTCTAATTAAATTCAATTTTTCATTCATATCAGAAAACTCCAAGAAAAACGCTAAATACTCTCTTTCATAAAGAATATAAATTACCTTTCATACTAGAAATTAGATGTAAGTAATATTTTTCATGGGCTTCCTTTTTTAAATTCTTAAAAGAAATGAATTATACAAAAATCTCTGTTTCCAAAACATTTTAAGGACAATTAAGAATACGGTAATTTTGCATGCATAAGTCTTAAATATTTTGTATCATATAAGTTCCACTCTAAGTTTTTTTTTTTTATTTATCCAACCAGTATATCATAGGGTTTCTAATTAAATTACCGTTATTTTGAGTAATAGTAGCTCTCACTTTCTCTCGAAAACATTTCTCATTTTAAGAACTTATCTTTCATAAGATAATGAGCCCAGCAATGAAAATTCCATTTGCTGTGTGTTCCACTATACCTTTTCTTCGTGCGAAAAGAAAAGAGAACCCTGCGAGAGATAGTGCAAACATCAACACTATCTTGTTCATTAGCGTTTAATTGTTTGTCTACGTCAGCGAATAGCGAATCAGACGAAACAATGCTCGGTAGAAAAATGTGATAAAAGTTGCAACCGGTAAGCTGCCAACGCAGTTGGATCTTTAATGGTAAACCCAAGTGGGAAATCAAACGATTTAAAAATATGAGAGTTTCTTTTAGCAGAAACGTGTTATTGGATAGAGCAAATCTATGAAATGTGCAAAAGTTTGCGGTGACACTGCGTTTGCTTATAAAATGCTCTTTTTTATCCAAAAAAATCCTTTTAAATATATATTATTTTAATCTCTATTTAAAAACTAAGCCGTTTTTGAAAATATATACACGCTATATAGAGATTAAGATAATTTTGAATAAAAAGTTATTTCAGGATGGCGTAACCTAAATATATCAACAGCGCAAAAGTGAAACCTGTAGTAATGGGTTTAGAATAGAACTATTTAAAGTGTCCATTACTTTACGCGGGAGTGGTAACCGTAGGCTTATCGGACTGGACTAGAATCCGGCCGTGGATTCTAGTCCTGATGACATCAAAATTCCTCGTGCAACAGAGATGATGCACGTGATGATAATGAGGCTCCAAGCCCATATATAGGTATAATGTGGATGTTTGAAGAGAACTAGGTGCCAGCTCAGATATCCTCGAAACTTGGCCGAGGTTCTAGGCGCCGCTGGCCCTTGTGTTGCTTCTAAGTGCGGCGTTAATAAGCAATCAATCAAAAGTCATTTATTTTATAAGTAACTTGATTATAAAAAAGTATTGGTTTACTCAAATGATGACTGCAATAGCTTGTACTAATTCAATCGTTTCTAATCTGGAGTGTGAAAAAAACATTTAAATTTTGTTTATATTAAGAACATACTTTTCCATACATTCAAAATAAAATATCGATTTTTAGAGTCAAAATTAATTATGATATTGTCTTATTTCTCTTTTCAGCATAGTTAAATTTTCTAGGAATTTTAGAGCATTTCGGACCTTTTTCTTGAACCCCTTGCCAGTGTCACCTTTTCGAGAACAATAATCCACCGAGAAAAATAGGGAGATCAATTATTTGTTAAATACATTTATTTGCAGTTTCTACGCACCAATTACACATAAACAAATTATACTTTTTACAAATTATACAAGGCTTCCAAACAGCCCATATTTTAACTTAACTCGATTTTGCGGTCAGGAAAAGTTACATCAAAAGAAGAAATAACCCACACGGTCAAAATCCAAATATTATCCATGAACCAGTGCGCTCTACTTACACGAGATAAGGCGCCACCTGGCGGTATCCAAATAATTTATTTCTAACATCACCCGAATTCATTTCGATCATCATAAACGCGCAACATTTTGTGACCTTGGAATTGAATTCGGGCTGGGACAATATTAATGTTTCTATTCCGAGAAAGCTGAACTCAACAAGTTTTCGATTTGAATATGTATCAAATATGTAATTCATTCATTTCACAATAGATAACAGTACTCGTCCTTCAGGAGAAAGAAGCATTTGTGTAGTCAGAGTTATAAATACGCGTTAAAACAGGGAGTATTTCGAACAAAAAAAATAGACTTTTTTTTTACTTCTCAGTCATTTTTCACGAATTTCATACGAAAAATACTTTTTTTTCCCTGCAATATTTGATTTAGACCTTAACGAATAACATAATTTAGACTCTTTAGACAGTGAAAAGTGCGATGTAGGCTTGTGTGCAATACTATATTTTGTTATATTATTGCATTAAGTTTAGCATCTATTTATCATACTTAGATTCAATATTACTATTTCATTTGATTTATTTTCTTATAATTGAAATATTTTTTGAGTAAAACGTAAGCGTAATCTATTATTTTGCATATGTATATTAAAACAATAAAAAGCAGCAACTTCATTAAAAAATTTCTATAATAACTCTCTAACTTTACTATTGATATAATATACAAAATTAAACAAGATTTTTTCTTCCATATTTGATGAATTTTTATGAAATGTATACCACAGTACATGAAATGTATACCAATGTATAGTCTCGTACTCAAGGATATACGAGAACAAAGAGGCTGAGAAAGACTGTTCTAATTGTTGTGGAAACAGATTCTAATTTCAAAAAATTCTGAAGTTATGAGTAAATATACGACTGGAGAATTCTTAAGAGTTTATAAAAGCAATTTTGGAAGGCACTCATAAAATCACATAGATTATATTGAAAAAAAATTTGCACATTCGAATATATAAATATAAGCTAATTTTTACTTTCGGAAAAATCAGCTTAGAATCATTAAGATAATTGCCTCCTATTAAAAAGTAATTTTTTCAGTCTAATTTTAAAATCTGATTTGTTATATATATAACTATATATATATATATCAGATTAAGTTTTTGTTTTTATATTTCTTAGAACTTGTATTACAAGTAAATTTAGTATTAGTCGGTCTGAACTTTTTTAATACCTTTTGAAATATATATTGAGATTTTCCCCAAAATCAAGATTTTAACATATTTATCTGTGAAGCGAAACATATCTCAAATAATTATCCTTGTAATGTTACAAAACTTTAATTAAATGCTCTAAAAGGACAAATTTATGGAATGAACCTGTCTCTTATTATAATTATATTACTTTACACCTTATTGTTGATACAAGTTACACATTATGATAAAATTTGAAATTTGCTTCTATGTGTTAAAATATTAATTTCTATAAATTTTTAAGTAACAAATTTAATGTTATGAGGGTGATTTAAATATGTCTGAAAAAAGTTTAAATCAAATCCTTATAAAATATATACAAATAAAATAACTCAATTCAAATTTCAGTTTTTATGTTTTGTCAAAGTGCAATTTTTAGTACATTTTATGTGTATTTGTATGGCATGTGAACTGAAGTTTTTTTTAAGAATTTGTACAGCCATTTTTGTACCCTATTTAAGGTGTTTAGCTATATTCTATAATAAATGCACATGGTAAGTGATTTTTTTTCAATTATTTAAGAAAATCCTTTCTTAAGGTAGGCGAATACCTTAATACTCAAAAATTCGAATTACATTAAATTGAGTTCACGTTATTGTATACAAATATTTCTCAAATTTATGTACCCGAAACACTTGAGACGGATTGCTATAACATATACCAACAGATCGAGGGTGTAGGCAAATAATTACAGCTCAACCATAGTAATAAAACAAAAGGTATGTAATTTGGATTAAAGGAATGAAAGTTTATACAAATGCATGAAATTTTTTAATTTTTATAATCTTTTCATACCATGAATTTTCTCAAATCAGTCCCCCAACTGTAGTGATATTCATAGGTTCTAAGAACACCTTCAATTATACGTTCATATTTTTTTAAGTTTTCCAATAATTTGTGTGTTGGAACATACTCGAAAATATTTCTTATTTCCAAAGCGTGAGAACTTAAAGCCGCTTTTCCTTTTCAAACGTTCTCAGTTTACTGTGACTGTCTTTTCATCTGAAAATGGATGAAAATCTTCTCTATTGGATGACCAATATCTTTACACATATGTAGGGATTTCAGGGTCTTTTATGTTTTTTCTTAAAATACTGCTTTGAACGGAATTTCAGCATTCATTGCAGAAATTCCAAGGAGGTATGGTGACAGTTTACAACAATCATTGGTGATTTATTGCGGGGGCCGTGAATTTACGTATGTACATACTTAACATTTTACAAATGATTTATTTACCAATGTGTATAACAAACCGATCGGAGCTGTCCGATTTCTATTGCAATAATACAGGCCACATAAGAGGGCATCTTTGAATATTATAGGTTAATGTGAAATAAAAATGCATTCAAACTTAAATTAATTTTTCATTAATTTACAATAAATTTATAAATAGATAAAATTTCCTTTTCATGGTTGATACCTAATTAACATGACGCATATAAGCACTTTGGAATTTTGAATCTCGTTCAAGAGAAGAGAACATCATCCTAACCGACACCCTTTTCCCAAAACTTTCACATCTTGTCGAAGAAAGGACTTGGAGCCTCGTCAAATTTAGGAGCATCAAGACGACTCGACGAAAACAATGGTGAAAGCGAGTCGAGACCATGATCATTTGGCCAATTCGTCCACATTTTTATGGAGATACACCTTTTTGCATTATGATTCTCCGCACTTAGGACTACAAAAATGAAAAATTGAAAATTCTATATAGAGTAAGATATTTACTTCTGTGCTTACAGCACATACAAAATACCTATTACGTATTTTTTAATTTACGTACAATAATTACTCGCGTTAGAACGTGCAAACTTTTGTGTTTTATATACAATTTTTATAAACAGTTTGAATGAAAGTAACGTTGTAAAATATGAGTTCAACTTACGACCTGTTAGTAGGATATCATCTAGGTCATGGGTAAATTTTTATAGTAATTAAAATTGTGAAACACATCACAATTATTTTATGAGCAAATGTAAGAAAGTACTGTTTCCTCTAAAAATCTTTTCCTTCTCTGGAAAAAGAAATAGTGAACCTAAATTGTGAAAAAAAAAACTTGAGGGTATTGTAAAGTTTTAATTAATAAAAAGATAGAGAAACTAAGGAATAAATGTATAATTCTCGATTGTAACTTATGAAGAGAAGTCTTAAGAAAAGAAAAGAAAAATTAAAATCTAACTATCCATTATTTTACTAACGCTCAAACTTTACGATTTCCGGGATAATAATTAAAACTTTATGATGGCCAGATTATACGTCGATCTACGGCTTCCTGAATTCAACCAAAAACATGAATAACTATATTTTGTAATATTATGTTCATAAGAATAAATTAATTTGCAAAATAAATTTTATCCAGAGATTTCGATTATTTCTTAGTAATAATTAAAACTTAACTACACCCGTTCGTACTTTAAACTCTTCAGTAAATGAGAAAACCAGCAGTCAAGCATTTTTAGTAATAAATTTCTATTAATATGACCAGGAACAATGAGAAAGTAAAGCATTGAAATTTTGGCATTTGCATCTTAGCAAGGAGTTTCTTCTAAAAATATAGTAGCTGAAAAGTGGTTAATTATAACAGGTTTACTCAAATAAATTTACATTTGTGTCAATCAAATATTAGACATCTTTTTTCACTTAATGTGTTTAAAATGCTTGAGGTACTGGTATGTATCCGCTGAATGTAGACCCTGACTTCTATATATTAATAGGCATGATTAAACTTTATTTCAAAAACAAAATGTGTACTCACTACTACATAGAGAAAGGGTGTCTAACATGGACCTGGAACACTTTCAATTAGTTTGAAATGATGCCCAGTGCTACACACCCCAGCATACGATTCTAATATTCTCGACACCATTGTCTTCTTTCAACTTTCCATTAATTATTTCGCTACAAAATATTTTTATACACGGCGCCTTTTACATATAAAACTAATACCACATCCTTATGGAATTTTGGTTGATATTTCAATTAAGGGATTTGAGACATTAAAATGCTTAAAATTGCGTAGTTTTTGATTTTCTTGTTAAAACATACAGGGCGCTTTGTCTATTCCGCAGATGTATTATTTATGAGAAATCTATAAATAGAAATGCAGCGGAAGATAAATGGAATTTTAAAATTGTTAATAAATGTTCTAGAGCCATAGAGACAAATCTCTTTATTTGTGTGTGTCTGTGTGTTTTCTTTTTGGAATTTTAATACACTTTCCTCAAAATTTATTTTATCCCCAGCGCTTCCACTTTATATATCCTGTGTTATAAAATATGGTTATTTCATTATACAATGAGCGTGTATTTTTTTTCCTTTTAAATCCTTACAAATTGTAGATATTAATCTCTCTTTTTCTCTCTCTCTCTCTCTCTCTCATATATGTATATATATATATATATATATATATATATATATATATATATATATATATATAAGAATTAAAGGAAATTTTAATCATGAAGTTTAAATTTTTAGCAAAATCATGTTTCGAAATTATAATTATATTCAGTACATGGAATGTTATATTTATAAGAGCTGTGCAAATTTTCAAAGTTATAAATGTGGAATTTTATGCAAGATGTATCCAAAAGTAAGTTCACGACCTTGTATAATGAATGCAAATATAATATAACGAATGTAATCCGTAATTATCAATTGCTCATATATAATTGTACATGTATAAAAATTTGATATTTTCTTTGAATAAGCAGATGCATTAGTATACCGAAACTACATAGATAACTCAATGCTAAAATACGATTTCGATATCCTTTTGTTTTAAAAGTCGTGAGATATAATATTTATACTCAGCTTAAAATGAGCTCATTTTTCTTTGTCGAAGGTGTCTCAATCACTAACTATTACTAGTAAGCGATTCTTTTAAACCCAACTCAAAAAACCCAATATATATATTACTAGACAGATTAAGAGGTAAATAGTTGTTTCTTTCATTTGAAACACTATTTTTCTCACACTCGGCATGAGACATGTAATAAAAATAAGCTTCTACTTGATGCAACAAATAATTAAACAGAAGTAGGGGATTTAAAACAATTAAAACCTAACGAACTAAAGACTCAATCCTAATCCAGACACGTATCACCCTAAATATATTTTGCGTCATTTACTGTAAGAAATAGTGCAATGAGGTCATCAATGCACAAGTTTGTGACGCCCCCGCTTTGCTGCTCGTGCTTTGAGCCATCAAGATACAACAGATTATCAGTCAATAATATCTACATTCATGAAAATATTTAGGGTACAATTATTCTACTTTAGAATAACCAATATAAAAACAGTATTACGATTGTGGAGTGGTTACTAACACGCGTCCTAACCGAAGATTATAAATGAAATTTCTACTTAGCTTAATAACAGTAACACTAGATCCGACTCAGAAAAAAACTTTGATAAACTATGTCCGATTTATATACCAGTTTTCTAATGATCATTTAACACCTTTTTGAACCAATACATCAATCTCGATAATCCTATTGGTAATCATGCTAGTATTTTCAGTCTCCCTTTCCCTAGTTCTTATTTTCCTGTTCAGTAAATGTCTTATACAATAATGCTTATTTACATAAGTCACGGTTCGTTTACGAGACAATATTCTCAAACAAAAAACGTTATAAAGTAGCCCAAAAAACTATTGAAAGGGGAAACACCCGATAATCCGTTGCAATGTATACTTCTCTTTAATCTCGCTTATATTTTCTCCTCTTCACTGCTTTTGAGAAAGTCTTTTATGTATGAGACTTAGTTCACTCTACTTCTTAACTTATTTGCTTAAGCCGATTTCCGGAAATGAACATGAGCATTTGGAAAAAAAAATCGTTGGTGGTTCGAAAAGTACCTCTTTTTGACGACAAAAGACGTTCACAAGGCAAATTGGTTTTTCCATAGCGTGGTGTAGTCTATTAAACGGCGCCAAAATAAATTTACACTGTTCATAGGTTAATTTTGATTGTTGAGATGAGTTGTCTCTCAGTTTGCTCAAAGTTTCAGCGTCTATGAGACATGGATGGATCATTATATATCGAAAACTATGCAAAAATCAAAGCATCTTCCATTAAATCTGCATCAAAGCAGGCGAAAATGGTCACATCGTCCAGAAAAGTTATGGAAATGATTCGGATGGAAAGTAGTCATACTCATTGACTTGTTAAAGAAAAGAAAAAAAAAATCAATAGATAGTGAGTTACTCCATTTACTATTGCTAATGTAGATACTTTTCGAAACCTCATGGAATCAATAACGTAGAATAAAGTAGTACTGAATGAAACAATACGAATAAGAATGAACCACACAACCTTCGATTAACGTACAATATGCTTTATAGCAGGAAAAAAAAGATGAAAACGAATAGAAAATTATGATAAATATGTCACTGATAATCCATAAGAAATGTTTAAAACTAATGGAGAAATTGGAAAAGAAATGGAAGTAAAACAAATATATTATTCAAATATATTTTGGAAAATAGTTTTTAGTCACATTTTTGCTTTTGAAGCTTGTATTGTAATGATAGTTCAGTTAAATCATTGAATAACCTAAGCTATTCGACTATTTATGGAAATAAATCATACAAAAGATATAAGCCTTTAAGTTTTATTCGAACACTTTCATGAAAAGTATACTTGGCGGTGAAATTCCTTTTATCTTCGTATCGTTTTCATTAAAATAATTCACCAATAAGAAACATAAGAAATATCCTAGTTTTCATTTTGTTTCATGAATAAATACATAATGCAGGTATTTTCCTGCCTTATTCTTAACGATAAAATTTATCAGTTTAAAATATATATCGATTTTTCAATTTTTTTTTTTCAAAGCACGCTATAAAAGTGTATACTTATTGAACAGTTTCACTCACTCGTATTTGATTTATCTTTCCTCGCGCATGGATTTTACAATTAATACTGTACATATGTAGTAAATTTATAATGTGTTTGCTACGATATATGCTATCTATATGCATTTTTTATAACACGTAACATTTCAGGATTATAATAAGAATCCAGTATAAAGTATTTTCAGCAGATTTTAACATTACACAATATTTTTGATCATAATATATTTACAAGAATTTAAATGACTTATCCAATAATAATGCATTCTTCTTTGTTCACTCTATTAGGGAATTATTTTTTTATTCTCTCGGAACGATCCAATTATGATAAATACATAAAAATACTACATTTGATTTTAATCCAATAATATCCAATACTATTTATTATTTATGCGAAATTCCGAAGAAGAAAGTACATAAATAAATAAATATACACTTCTCAACCCAAGATTAAATACTTTTTTTAAAAAAATAGATTGAACTGTATTCTTAAGCAAATCATAATGAAAGGAATTTAAAGCTTTTGACTAATATTTTCTTAAAAGTTACCCTGAACAAATTACTGAAAGAACAACTGTTACCAACAATAAGGTAGATTTAGAAAGTAGGAAACTCAAAAAATATATCTCCACAGGAAAATGAAAATAAGTTGTTTTTTTACATGCAATAATGCCTTGCCATACCTACACATCCCGCGCGTTTTTGCTTCTTCATTACCAATTTTTCTTCAAATCTCACAATAAATTTTCAATGTAAATCGTTCTGAAGAAATGGTCCCCCAAAAAATTTTTAAAAAAATTACAAGATCATTTTCATGCATACAAAAAATCTAAAAATAATGTTTATAATTCTACAAATATTATTTTCCAATCAAATTTTGTTTCAAGAAAACACAGCTGATGGTAAAATATATTTAAAAGGCTTTTCTCAAAAGTATTTTTTTTTTCAAATTTTCGATCGATTATGCATCTCGTCTTACTTATTTCGATATAATCATTAAAGATATTTTACAATACCAAATGTAACTAGAAAGAATAAAGGATTCAATACATTTACTGGCAATTGAAATCCACTTACGAAACTATGAATTTATTTCGAAATCAAAGCTGTGTTGTGAAATATGGAGAATTACCACCGTCACAGAAAAACTAACACTTCTTTTTCAAACATGAGGTTGAAATATAAACTTTAGAACACTGTTCACTGTTGCCACAGAGGGTTTCAAAAAGTTATAAAACATAAAGAAACAATAAATAAAAACTACCATCAATAATCGCTTGCATAAAAATACAACAAAAGTAAATAAACTTTCTAAAAATGAGATAAAGTGAATCAATACCATCTACTTGAAAATAGGACCATGTAAACTACTCAAAGCATGAAATGTAGAGAATCCTAAGAAATTTTCTGTGCATCCTTTCGAATAATAAAACACTTTTCGCGAACTGTTAGTGCAACGCGGATCGCATAAAATTATTTTTATAAAACTGAATATGAGATCTAACTAACCAATATCTGTTGTACTATTTTGATTTAACAAGTAGACCAAAAGTGTAATCATCTACCTCGTAAACTGCCCTCCGTTTACTGCATTTGTTGTGTATAATGCAAACGTTTCTACAGAAAGCGCCGAAAACAGTAATATCAGGGACCATCCGAATCGAAAGCTTCTAAACAGCCACAGATTGGATCCTTCAGGAAGATGATCTATGGATATGACCGTGGGCAAGGCAAAAAAAAAATAATTACAAAGGCAATGTAAAACTGTGCAGTGAAATAACTTAGCAATGAGACGGATTACATAAGTAAATTCTGTGATGTAAGCCCTTCACACGGGTACATATTTCACACAGTATCATATATTGAGACATTGTTAACATTTGTTATTAACAATGTTAATAATGCTATACCTTATTAAAACTTTATTAATATTAAGATTCTGACTAAAATTTTTTAAGTGGTAGCGCTATAAAATATATTGTGCGAACAGCTTCTTTTTTGCCATTTTTTTTATTTGAGAGAGATATTCCATATTACAACTACAACCATCCATTATATTTTTGCGCATAAATAACCCTATAATTTTTAAAACAATAATTAAAGACACGTTTCTAGGTAAGGTATAAAATTTATTTTTATTACTATCTTTTAAGTAATCATTAGTTTCGCTCTGTTTTGTTGAAAATCGCACGCTCCTCTATTTTGTTAATAAAGTAAAATTCTCGCTTACAATGTATTGAAAATAACTATTTGAATTTTTACCTCACCAATGTATTTCAAAGGAAGCAAAACTTAATAACTTTGTTAAACGGCTTCTGAGCAAATCTTTCACAAGTATAATCTACTAGAAAACTATTATTGGTGAAATACAAGGCAATTACTGTCCAACTAGGCACGTATAGATTTGGTGCATCTCGTAAAATCCTGGCGAGACTGCTAAGTCATTTCTTGAGGGCTTTACTCTGTAATAGTATGCAATATAGCTCCAGACTAGGTCGTCTCCATGTCTGTCTATCGAGGGAGAGGTGTCTGATTAGATGTAGATTTTAAGACGATATATGGCGATTTTAATGGATTTCACCAACTAAACTAAGATTCACAGGAGGATTGCGGATTAACACCATTTGAAGCAATTTTGGTAATAATGTTTTGAAATACTGATCTTAAGTCGATCTTAACCTATTGTGGTGGATAAGACTAAAGTTGTGAAAACATCTGTTTAGTCAGGAAAGTAAAATAAAATCCAGATAAACTGTATGTTGATCATTTTTACGCGACTTTGAAGATAGATTTTTTGGAGAAGATTCGGGTTGATTTGGAAGTAATACGCAAACCACGCTTTATCAGACAGTGGTAGTGATTAGAAAAAATATAAAACATACTACATAACTAAGAAATAAAAATAATTAAATTTAAATAGGAGTTTATTTAAACCCTTTAAAAGACAATTTTTTCTTGTAATGGCATATTAAAATATTTTGCGATTAAGATTAATTTTAAGAAAACAAATTCATTTACATGTTTGATAAAATTAATTTGATCATAAAATCATTTTTTTTTTGGTAGAAAGTATATTTACTGCCACCCATCGGGTGCTATTCATAGGCTTATTGTTTAAAAGTTGAAGTTGTTAGTAAGTCTGCTTCCCATGGCCTTCGAAAGATTTAAAGTTTTATATGAATTTATTTCAGACTTTCGAAAACAGTTTACTTAGAAACCCATTTTTTATAAATATCTGCAAACTTTTTTTTTATCGGTTTCAGGTTAGGTTAAACACAATGGTTTGGTTTTTATATAATATCAGAAATAACGGAACATATTCTAGATTTTTATAAAGTAAGTAAAGTCTTTTATATGCGATATTTTATACTCTTTTACAGAAGGTGTGGAACGCATAAAACAGAAATTACAATAATTTGTGCTAATTCCAAAATTTATATAACACATACGAATTTATCCGTTATTATACTGAATTTTCACCATTTAGAAACCTGTAATAAATTACAAATTTTCTTTCTTTTTTTTTTTTCTTTAAGTGCTGAATAAATTTTTAAATTTTCTTAAAAAGAAGTATATGTGATTGGTTAATTTTTGAATAGTACATTAAAACTTCATCAAGCGAAGTGAAAATATGATAAACTCTATTTTAGTAAGTGAAAATATGATACATACTGGTTTTGCGTATTTTTCTATCCGTTGCAGTGTTTCTCCAGAAAACTTAAGTTTTTTTTTTATTATTTTATTTTATTTTAACTTTAAGCGAAAACTATTTTGAGTAAATTCTGTGGCAGTTCCATTCTATTATAGTGACGAATGCTCGCATACACACAGAATTAGAAACAAGTTCTTAAGAAGTATTCAAATTTCAACATCTTTCAGAAATCTTTTATGAATTATTAAATTAATATTATAGATCCAGGGATTATTAAAATATGTAAAGTGAAGTAATTATATTAGAAAATATCTGTAGTACTTATTCGTAAAAATTTGCAATAATGGATAATCGGTATAAAAATAATTAAATAATTAGTTTCATCTGCCTCAACGTTTTTTTTTTTTTTTTTTTTTTTTCATATTTGATTTTAAAGTTAACTATATGTTAATTTTTCATTATATATAATTTCGTAACCTCTTAAGCCGAAGTTTCGAAAATCTAAAACCAATTTTCTCACTTTCGTTATGACTTTGAAAATAGTGAATAAGAGTATTTTTTTCATCAAATTTTACTGAATAAATATTGTTATAAATGTTATATTCTATATTGTTAAAATACCTTAAATTTAAAACCCAAGGTAAGCGTACGATGAAACTTCTTACTTCTCAAAAAATAATTTTAAACTTTATATTCATCGAAATTTGCAATAATGAATCATTGTCTTAAACATAATCAAGCAATTGATTTCATCAATCTTAACATATTCTATTAAACTATGTTGAAGGTTACCTGTCCATTAATTTTTTTATTAAAAATAATTTAGTAATGTCTAAATCGAAGCTTCGAAAAGCTGAAGAAAATTTTCTTGCGTTCATTATGAACTTCGAAAAAAAAAGAATATTTTTTACAGCGTCAAATTGTTTTCGAAGAAATAGCGATGTAAATATTTTAATCCGTATTGGTTAAAATTATCTTGCGTGGAAATCATAAGAAGTTTACGATGAAACTTCTTTCATTCATAACAAAAGTATGACTTTTATTAAAGTTAACATTTTTTTAAAGTTAGCTTAAACCTGTCCCAAGTCTATTATTACATTATTCCTAAACCCCTGGTATTAAAAAAGAGTGAAAATGTTTTTTTTAAAAAAAGAGTTAATTTTTTTTCTTTTTATTTAAAGGTGAATGAATTCCAATTATTCGTGATAAGTAAGCAAATGGCTTGATTGCTGCAGTTATATCGTAAATAAATATTAGTACTAATTTATATAAAAGTTCAAAAACTTTCTCTAATTTCTTTTCTCAATCTAGAAATAGATTAATTCAAGTTGATTCCGTATTAGCTGAAAGTACTGTCGCACCATATTAATAAATATATTATTTTTAACTCTTTGTTATATATTAAAAAGCAAACACAATTATCAATAAAAACTTTAAGAATAAGTTATCCATTTGTTTGGGGTAAAATGAATAAACTTCATAAACTCGAAAAACTGATTTCGATGTTAAAAAGGAGCGAAAAACATCAACCGTGATTAAGGAAAATGTAAAAAAAAAATTTAATTTGAGAGACACTGATGTAACTTCCTGATTAACTGAGGAGAGAAGAAAATAAAAATAAAATGAAATAAATGGTTTTACTTACCGAAACTCTTAAGTAGTATGAAGTCCAAAGAAATGTTTAGAACAAAATTTCAGCAAAAGTTTTTGAGTGTTTTGCTTACGATATGAAAAGTATATATTTTTTTTGCTCTATAAACAAACCACCAAGTCGTTATTCACACATTTATAATCGCACTCAACACTGACTCATTTTTAGAACGCAACTCGGCGGCAATTGCCAAACGATACGGCGGCATCACGAAAGTCATGTTTTCGGTTTCTCTTGGTCGTAGCATCAACCCCACAACCGAAACATCGAAAGTGCCGGGAAGCACTGAACGCCATTCGCCGACGAAGTCTTAAAAGGGGGCATGACAGGAGTAGGGTCGTTTGATATGAGCATGCGCGCGCAAGGGGGGGTCGGCGTTGCCAATTTTTATTATTTTTCTTTTTTAGGATGTTTGTTGCTCTGTTCAGTCTAGGGTACTACTATTAGTCAAACGGTGCAAGTAATTGCATAAGAAAACTAGGTTGACACCGATCCACATATTAAAATTCTTCACCGTTTATTTTATTTATCCATTTGGCAAAACTTGGGGACAAGTTTCAACGTTGATGGGACATATTTGTGTTTTTATTAAACGATTTGTCACAGACTGGAATTGTTAATAACGACAATATGTGTTTATGGATTGAAACGATATTTTTTTTAAAAAATAAAAACTATTAGTATTTTTGCACTACATAGGAATATTTATATTGAATATATGCCAATCTTCTAGATGATTTGGGTTTTTCGGGTTTTTTTTGGGTTAGGATATAGTAAAATAATAAAAATTAAGCGAAGTTTTGTGACAATTAGATTTCTTTTGTCACATGATAAGAATGTGTGCGATTGTTTATTAATATCGCATTGAGGAGCAAAACGAGGGCTATTGGCAAAGGACCTCGTAATTTTGAGCTTCGGTCAAGTGACGAAGGTGATTAATGAATTAGCCCCTCCATCTCCGAACTTCCACGCCTCACCAATGGAAGGATTTGAAACCTCGAACAGATTCAACGTACATCAGCCCCACTACAAGGCGGGTCTTAAATGGCATCAGAGATCAAACCAACTACTCACGAAAACAACTCCGGCAGCGAGTCTGTCACCATGACCATTAGGCTACCGAGACATCACTTGATAAGGACAAGAATTCTGTAACAAAGAAGTTGCCGTTGTGTGGAAAATAGGAGAGGGAAGTGCCTACTCAGGTGTCATCCTCGTCACTTAACAGTGGTTCACAATTACTAGATCTGTCGCCAATAACCCTCGTGTTGCTTCTGGTGTACGTTAATAAAACCAAACCAAACTGTAAAAAAAGGAGACGTATTTCGATATTCGTCATCGAAAACTTTTTATTTTTATGTTAGATACCATAGTTTAATGCGGTCTCAGAATTTTATTTCCATGCTTGACAAAATAGTTTCTGTAAAGAACCTTTTTTTCTCTAAAAGGATCAACGAAATTAAAAGGTTCAAAGGTTCGTGAACATAGATTCAAGTCCTAATTCCATCCCTCCGCGTTTTTCTTAATAAAGGGGATTACCACTATTTAGATCGACTTAGATAACAAGGAGAGAGAAAAAAAAGGAGAGGGAGGCTTTTTGCTAAGTGTCAATCCTCAACTTTTAACACAGATTAATAAAAACGCGCTCGTCATATAAATTTTATGTAGAAAGCTATTTAATTAGTTTTTTCGTTTTATTAATTTCGCTCTAGAAGCAACATGGCGGTGGACGTAAATTTGAAGTTCGGTCTCTTGAGAAAGACGATACCGTCCTCTTTAAACTTCCACACCAAGACTATGGTAGGACTTTGAACCTCGACAGATTTAACGTGCATCAGCCCCGGATACACAGCGGGTCTTTAGTGGCATCAAGGCTCGAGCCCTCTACTCGAAGGAAACCGCCGGGCGTAGGTCCACGACCATGACTACTAGGTTACCAAGGCCGAGTGTAAAATACAAACGTACATTGATAATCATAATCTAATGAAGCTTCGTTGTCAAAAGATTACATGGCTAAATTATACAATTAGTCATTGAATACTAGAGTTGTATCGTAAAGTTTTAATTATCTCTAAGAAATAACCCAGGTACCTGGTATAAAATTTATTCTGTATATTTTTAATTGATCCTTATGTACATAATGTTGTAATCTACAGTTATTTATGGTGATTCGTTTGATTTCAGGAAGACACAATTTGAAGTAACCTTCTGTATTGTAACGTTTTAAGTAATATCACGGGCTTTATCGTAAAGTTTTAATTATTACTCAAAAATAACAGAGTCTTAAAGTTTAATTTTTGTTTATCATTCTGAAGACATTTCCTCATTGTCATATTTTTCTTGACCTATCGAAGGATGTCATTATGGAACTCAGCAGATTCAACTCTATAAACTCTATAGCAGTTTAGTTTAGTTATAGTTTTTTTATTAACGTCGCACTAGAAGCAACACGAGGGCTATTGGCGACGGACCTCGTAATATTGAACCATGGTCAAGTGACGAGGACGACACCTGAGCAGGCACCCCCTCTCCTAACATCCACACCACGCCAAAGGGAGGACTAGGGGCTACGACAGATGTAACGTGCATGAGCCCCGGCTATACGGCGGGTTTTTGGAGGCCAAGGATCGAACCCGCGACTGAACGAAAACCGCCGGCCGCTAGTCCACGACCTTGACCACTAGGCTACCGCGGCCCTCTCCATACAGCAGATTACTTCAGTCTATGGCCCCTGAAACCAAACAATTGAACATGCATAGCCAACATTTTCAACATTATGTACTCAAAGATCAATTAATACGCAGAATCAATTTTATCTAAATATCTTGGTTATTTATTAGAAACATATTTTTGAAAAGGACACAATTTATTGTTTCAATAATTATTTACATGAAAAAAATATGTATAAAATATAAAATTTGAAAAAAACATAATCGCAGAATCTTGTGAGGTAGAAAGTATTCGTCCCATGCGTACAATATCCTGTGTTTCAACTATCATTTTATAATTAATGCCTTGTTGGATATTGTTTAGCTGGAATTAAGGCTTCTATGTATATTCAAAAAATTTGAACTAAAAATGTAATCCCATTCTTGCTTGAGAGCATGTATCGTGTTCATTTGAAATCAGCCTGTTTCGAGCATTCTGATCTAGAATTTCCCATAAATGCACCACTGAAATGTTTAGTACCTGTGAGAAGGAAATTTCATAAAATTATCTCGTTGCACAAGGGACGCGTGTAGTTTATAGATACAATAAGAATTGTGAAAATCTGGTGATAGACAAAAAAATTTGATCAGGGAGGCATTACTTTTCAAATCTGTCTTCATAAAAGTGTGCTTGTTTCTACAAGAAACTAAATCAATAAAAATAACTAAAATGAAAGTTCCATGCAAAGTTTTGTGAAGAATAGATTTAGCCACCCAAGGTGCGCTTTTTTTTATATATAATTACTCAATTAAATATTAGATTTAAAGCAAACGGTGCGATATCGAGAAATAGACAACAGTAAACTTTTCCGACATTAAAAATTAAAGCAAACGATAAATTATTAAATTGAATATTATATCATCTATATGTAATTAAAATGAAAGCCAACGATAAATATTATTAAATTGAATATATTTAAGCTAAATGTAATTATAATTGAAGCAAACGATAAAAAATTGTAAAGTGATCTGGGACACCAAAACGCCTCTCCTGAAATAGCCCCTTGTGTGGCTAATTATAGTCTCTTATGTTAACTCACTATTCAAATTGGCAAGATTATTCAACTTCTTTTTGGCCAACAGTTGACCGTGGTAGCCGAGTAGTCATGGTCGCGAGCTCATGGCTGACGTTCTTTCCGTCGAATCATGTGGGTTGGAATTATTATTCCACTGAAGAGAAAATGCTTAAAAGGGGCGGATGCGTGTTAAATCAGATGTCGTCCTGGTCACTTGACTGTAGTTTAAAATTACGAGATCTGAAGCCAATGCCCCTAGTGTTGCTTCTAATTGTGACATTAATAAACTATCAAATCAAAAACTCTTGAACAACAGACAGAAAATTCTGTAGTAGAAAAAAATCATTCGGAAGATTTAAATCTTGATCCACTTCACACAAACGCGTATACGGACGAAAACCCAGATTCATCAAAAAATTCAAGGAAAATCCCACAACATAATGCAAAAAGCCACCAGAAAAATCCTTTCAACAACATTTTTGTAGCCATCGAACAACTCAAAGCTCTTGCCAAAATCTTCTCAATCATTCCAGGACTGCTTGCAAATCTCCATAAAATTCAAAATGCAAAAGGACAAGCAAACAAAAAATTCGCCATCTTAGAAGCGCTTATGGATATCTCTGAAGAATAATTTCAATACCACCTAAACCTAAGAGAATGTCCCTCCCACCTCCTATATAGCTACTTAACCTCCAACGGGAGCAGCCAATCGCAGTCGTTTCTCTTCACCCATCGCAAGATCAACTTTTTCCCTCGTGGAACTTCAAATTTTTCAAGTACATACACATTAACTGCTCAACAGATGGCGCCAGCTATGCTGGGCTCATCAATCAGCTCATTTCTCAAGAATTTTTCATCTCTACTCTCCAAAATTTTACCCTCTCATCCGCAAAAAATTCCTCTCCACAATGTAGATTTCCATTTTATCCAAAGGACTTAATAAATACCAGATTTGGGCTTGTGGAGCGCTCCGCGCTCCTGGCGCCCATGGAATATCAACGTCAATAAACGCATATACCATTTAAAATATTCAACTTTTTGTTTTCATCATTTTTTCAATCTAAAATATATATAACACATATGTTAGTTATAAAAACAATTAAAACACTGCTAAACGATTTTTTTTTTCCTAAGGAAATTTTAGCAAACTGAAGTAACCATATCTTGGTGAACTTAGAAAATTGTCTTAAAAAGTGAAATTTGTTCCCATTTCTGATATATCTATGATTAAATATATTACATCATGTTATTTTATTGTTTTTAAAGTGCTTTATTTCTACATATTAATGCCCCTGAGAATGAGTGATATATTACATCTAAGCCCCACCACGATTGTTTTTGTCTGACAATATGACACTTTTAGGCTTGTTTCATTCATTTGGAATAAATATTTGATCAGAGCAAAAAAAAATTTAAAAGCTAAATACGCATTTAAAATACTCATTTCTTAATAACTTCTATTATATTTGGCAAAACTTGTAAACATTGCTTGCAGAAAAAGAGATACTTCTTTAATCAAAGTCGATTATAGACATTTTGAATGCGTAATCAGAGAACAAGATATATCATGGGAGCTGCGCTAACATTGTTTAGACTGTTCTACCCGACTTTGAGAATGCATCAAAGGAACGAAAACTTCCCTGCCTTTCGTCATACCAATGGAAGAATTCTAGAGATAATTTAGAGGATTGTATTTTTCAATTACTCCAAAAGAGCAAATTAATTTTAAGAAGTTGGAGCATGTGTATAATCACAGCATCCATTCTGCAATAAGGCCAGTGCATCACAGAAACGGGATTTCTGTACCACAGCCTCTTGTAAATTATCATTTAGTTCATGAATAATGTATTTTATCTTATAGTCTTAAAAGTTAAATAGACATGGGTTACAATCCGTCAAAAAATATTTGGAGCCTCATATGATAATGCAAAAGAGCTAAATGACCTGAATTTAGGTTTAAGTAAGAATAAAACCTAAATGCTAGATTTTAGAAATGAAATATATCAGCTAATAATGAACGTATTTCCACATACTATGGAAGACATAAATATATCAATAGTTTTGTTAAAAATGAGGGCAAATATGTTTTTACATCGACATTCTAAACATCTGCCATTTTTAAGCCTGAATGCCTATTTCTTGTATATGCTTTTAAGTTCAGCTTATATATAATTAGTACACATACATTCACAATGAAAATAAATATAACTCCATTCCTGCAGGGTAATGATTCAGGGAGAAAAGAAAGATATGATACCTTTGTTAACTTCTCTACTTAAAGCCTGCCTCTAGAGGGCGTTCATTTGTAAAGGGAGAGAGTGTGATGCCACACGATCCCCTCAGTCGGGACCTGACCGAATCTCCGAGAGGAGCTGTTGTAAACGAGCGGTAGTAAGAAGAATAAATATTGTTGTTGTTATACAACCTGATGTGTTTTTTGTCTAAGGTCAACCGTGAATTGAAATCTGAGGTGATGATGATTAGTAGTAAGTTTTAGTAGTAGTTAGTGAGTGAACAGTACTTAATAGTCAGAAGTGGGATGTGTGTTGAAGCCCACGGTCAGACTGACATTTCTCTGAGAGAATTGTAAGAAAAAAAAAAGTACGTTGTAGGACTCTAACCTAACGGAACTGTGAAAGAAAATGTGCTAAGAAGTGATTTATTTTGAAGAGTATTGAAATATTGTTAAAATGTCGTACCTCTCAAAAGGACGTAAAAGTGACTTAATCGAGCTTGCGCTTGAATTTGACGAAATTGTCCCTTCGGATGCTACCTATGTGGCAATAAGGGACATCATCATAAAAAGTGAATTCTATGAAGAAGTTTTCGCGAGAGGATGTCTCGAAAGAATAATTGAAGATAGGATTGAAAAAGAACAAAGGTTAGAAAGGGAAAGGATTGAAAAAGAACAAAGGTTAGAAAGGGAGAGGATTGAAAAAGAACAAAGGTTAGACAGAGATAAGGAGATGCAATACAGAGATAAGGAGATGCAATTTGAACTAGAAAAATTAAGATTAGAAAAATTAATAATTGAAAACAATAGAAGAAAACAAGGGAAAATCCTAGAGTACTATGAAAAACGATTTCAGCCTCAGCAGGAAAAGTTTGAATCTGAATTGAAAGAAAGGGACGAGAAGTTTACCGAAATTCAGAAGGAGAATGAAAAATTACCCGAAGCTATAGGGTTACAGGATACCAGTATTGAAGAAAAAGCAATGGAAATGGTTGACGGAAGACGACTTCAGTCTCAACAGGAAAAGTTTGATTCTGAACCGAAGAATAAAGAACAAAAATTATCTAGAATCCAGGAACATAATGAAAAGTTAACGCAAGCCATACAGGAACAAAATATCGTTAACAGAGGAAAAGAAGAAGCGATATTAGCTCCAGCGATGCTACCGAATGATAAAGAAGTGCAACGGAAAATACAGAAAGGAAATAAAGAGAACGGAAAAAGAAGACAGCAACGATGCCAAGAAGCATTCACACATGTAGAAGGACAACAATTAACTAGAGCTCAGAAAGCCAATGAGAAAATTTTAAAGGATGATACAGGAGAAAATATTCCCATTGATGGAAAGAAGGAAGCAGAGTTCTTCAAAACAGGCCCCATACCAAATCCGATACCGTTGGGAAAAGCTAAAGTTTTGCGACAGACAATTAAGTGGACAGAACGAGGGGTTAGCCAGTTTCCCCTCCGCAGAAAAAAGATACAATTTAAAATGAAGGGAGCGATTTCAACGCAAAGGAAGAAAAACAATAAAGGAACCCGCAACATTTCCCCGTCCCGTGAAAGAGTCACCAAGAAACATGTTTTGGAGACAAACATCGCATTTAGAAAAAGTTCGTACAGACAGGACTTTCAGCAAAAAATAAAGAAAGGAGATATCGAATTCCAGAGGAGAGGGTCCCCCTCTCAAAAGCGAAAGGAAGCTCCGTTTGACCCCGGGGGTGTCTAGCAGTACTTCACTGAGGACTGAGTCTCCGTTCCCCCTTTAGTAACAAGAGTTCAGGGACACCTGCAAAGTTACGCAGCTGAAGAAAAAAAAAAAAAGAGAGAGAGTGAGCAGAAGGGCAGGAAGTGGACCGAAAGTTCGTTGACCAAGAGGGACGGTCATTACAAAGTGTGGGAAATTTTGAAGGCCGTATAAACGCCAGGGAACAGACCCTAATCCCCGAAGCCGACAGTGAGAGAAAACTCCCACCCCCACTTCTTCAACCAGAGGTTACCGAGCAATGGACATTTACTGATAAAGAAGAGACAAAATTTCAAGGAGGAATCAGGTCAGTGCACTTCGGGAATGTGTTTTCCAAATCCCTTTGGATCCGAATGGGTGAGAGAATTTTTTTTTTATTTCTTTTTAGAGGGGCTTTTGCTGTGACAAACAAGGGGACTCTAAACTATTATTTTGCAAGGAACTTTTTTAAAAACAAAAAGGAAAGCAATTATTTTGTATTAAGAATTAATGAACAGTTATTTTCCCATGGAACATTAGAATATTTTATGGACTGAGTATTTAAAGAACTTTTAATTTGATTATCTTCAAAAAAAAAAAACTATTGAGTGAATGTTATTTTTTAAGAGGTGTTTTATTAATTTAGTTTTTGACAAGGATAAGTAATTTTAAATATATGAACGATGTTTTATTTTGATTTCACTATTTTGAAATAGAAAATGATCTATTTTGTGTAAGAATTTAAAGTTAATGAATGTGCTAGCTTTTAATGAGTGTTTATGGATTAAACGGTTTGAATCTTAAGTGTGCCAACAAAAG
>BMAW01090689.1:306596-340990 GCA_019974015.1 Nephila pilipes | reverse complement strand
ATTTAAGTATTGATGTTTGTGTATAATTATTGATATTTGCTATTTTAAGCATTTGAAGAATTTTAGTATCGATGTTTGTGTACAGTTATTGATATTTCCCATTTTAGGCAATTGAGGAATTTCAACATTGATATTTTGTGTATGATTATTGATATTCGATATTTTAAGTATTTGAGGAATTTAAGTAATGATGTTTGTGTGTAATTATTGATATTTGCTATTTTAAGTATTTGAGGAATTTAAACATTGATATTTTGTGTATGATAATTAATGGTTTTAAAGTGTATCAGTTATTAATGATTTTTGTGTTAATTGGAACTGCACAATTGGGACAATTGTATATCAGGATGGCCGAACTGTTAACTTCTCTACTTAAAGCCTGCCTCTAGAGGGCGTTCATTTGTAAAGGGAGAGAGTGTGATGCCACACGATCCCCTCAGTCGGGACCTGACCGAATCTCCGAGAGGAGCTGTTGTAAACGAGCGGTAGTAAGAAGAATAAATATTGTTGTTGTTATACAACCTGATGTGTTTTTGTCTAAGGACAACCGTGAATTGAAATCTGAGGTGATGATGATTAGTAGTAAGTTTTAGTAGTAGTTAGTGAGTGAACAGTACTTAATACCTTGAAGAAACAATTGCTTAGGTTGAAGTACGAGTATGATGGATTTTAAGTGGAAGATTTGTGCTGATTTGAATTTCATTTCCATTTTTCTGAGAACACAACAAGGTTATACAAAATATTCATGTTTTATGTACGGTTTGTTAGTTTTATTAACGTCTCACTAGAAGCAACGCAAGAGCTATTGGCGACGGACCTCGTAATTTTGAACCTCGCTCAAGGAAGTTTTATGTGCGAATGTAATTGTTGTGTAAAAGATAAACATTGTCACGAACTAAAGAGGATTTCTGGGAAGTCCGGTGAAAAAATGTAATTAATTTGACCTTTAGTAGCACCAGTGGACATATTACTCCCTCCAGTCCTCAGCAACCTGGCGTCGAAAATGTTTTCGTAAAAACTTTCTATATTGTGACTTGTGAGTTTATGTGAAACTTGTTCCTGTAAATATCGGACGCCAAAATGAAAGAAGGTCCATTTATAGGTCGGGAAATTCCGAAATTTATGAAAAAGGACCAGTTTATAACTATTATTTTGAAGATATAAAACGATGCATGGCTTTCATTTGATGATATTGTAAAGAATTTTCTTGGGAACAACAAAGCTACCAACTACAAGAAATGAGTTCAAAATATGGAGAAAAAGTTTAGGTAAAATCCAATTAGGTTTAATTGAGGTAAACTTCATACCTTACACTCTTAATTTGTACTTTTCTCCAGATAATATGAAAACATTAACGATGATGATGGTGAAGAATTTCATCAAAATACTCTTACTATGGCATCTCGTTACTGATAACCTTGAAATGCAGCAATTGTTGCTGACAAATGTTGGTTCATCAAGAGAGAAGATACCGAATAACATTATAAATGTAAGAGTTAACATATTTAATTTAACGTACTTAAAGCATGTTCTTCTGAATAAAATGTGTGAAAATATACTGCAGCTAAATTTAACATTTTATCGCTCAATCTCTTAAACTGTTATTTTAATAACGTATATAAGTACATATCCTTTTTTTAGACAAAAATAAGATCCATCTATGAAATTTTTTATTTCATTTTTATATACGCTAGAGTATATCTAATGAAAATACTAGCTTTAAATTTAAAAACAAAAAAACAAGTTTTGTTTATCAGTGTAAAGAAGCAACATAGCTAATAATTATTTGTAACAGCATAAATAATAGATAATACTAATGTTAACACAGCTACTTTCAATAATAGTTATGATCTACAAGTTTAATTTTTTTGTAGAAATTCGACGTGTTTTTTAAATTATATCCAGACATTTGGATTGATTCTTGGTCGACTGTTACAATGAAAGAATGGTCCAGGGAAATTATTTTGAGTAGTAAACAATGAAATACCGTTTCTCTTCCCTCATACAACAAGTTCAGCTTACTAAGTTTCTTACCTCTTGAATCTAGTTATGGAAGTGAAAGTACATTTTCTTCCCATACGTATTTCATTCCTCTGCGGAAACTCAAACAAAATCTTATATTTAAATTTTAAATTGTATAAGCTTCATACATATTCTGAATACGAAACCTGACTAAGTAATTTTGTTTACTTTCAACAGTGCTATGCTGCAAAGCTAACGTGTTTTAAACTTAGTATACCATTTACTTTGTATAGAGTTATTGAATGAATTGAATACAACTGCATTTTCCTTGCTTACAATTTGATATACATTTTATATTTTTCTTACAATTTACTTTAAATTAACGAATATATTTCTTTATGCTATTAAAAAGTGATCTCAGTATAATATACATTAAACAAGTGTTCTTCGACTTTTTTTGGTATACCAATTATGAAGGTAATGAGATTCGGTGCAGCAGTATTTGAATAGGGCCACGGGTTCATCACTCGATTTCATCGAAGACGACAAGTAGCATAATGTTTTAGATAGAAGATAATATATATCACATGGAACGACAGGTACTAGTTATATTGTATTTCAAATACACCGTCATTTGGATGCTACTGCACTTTAAATCGAACATGTAATAATTACTGTACTTTAATTAGAATAACGGATGGGAGTTACTGATCTTCAAATCGAACGTTAGGTGGGAACTGTTACCCTTAAAATCGAACAAATGATTAAAGCCACTTCGCTTCAATTAGCGCAAATGGTTGTTACTGCATTTGAATTAAAAAATACAGTGTGAAGTTTCTGCATTTTAAAATCGAATGACTTCTGGAAGCTATTTGGAAGCTTCAAATAAAATGACAGGTAGGATCTAATGCATGATAAATCTTACTATACCTCAACCGAGTTTGACTTCATAAGGTAAGATGTGGAAACTAGGATCAATCATATTTTGAATACTACACTTGGTAAGTATGATTTTGATCTATTTGATCTTTTCTACTTATTTCAGTGAACTTACTTTCTTACGCATAATTGATTAACTTAATTGTTAATAAGAAGCCGACTATTTTTATAATGTCATATTTTAAACAATATGTTGAATGTACCGATGAAATTTCGTTCCTTTTTAAACCTACACAGATATATAGAGTGTTGCTTCTATCGGCTCGGCCAGTGTTGCTCAGCCTGACTTCATTATTTGTGGCCGTGGTAGTATAATGGTCATGGTCGCGGACTTGCGGTAGTCGTTTCGTTGAGTCGTGGGTCGGAACCTGTTACCACTAAAGACTCGCTCTATACTGGGGCTGATGCCCGTTGAATCTGTTCGAGGTCCCTAGTCTTTCCATTGGCATGGTATAGAAGTACGGAGATTTACCAACTCCGGTGTTGTCCTCATTATTTGACCGAGATTCAAAACTACGATGACCGTCGCTAATAGCGCTTGTGTTTCTTTTCAGTGATACATTAATAAAAAAATCACACATAAATACAACTTTTGTCACTTATAACTTCCGTCTATCGTTTACAATCACTCTTATTCGCTACATTTCAATTTATATAATAATACCGATTGTGTGACATAATTCACTAGTCGAGACCTCCGATACAAACTATGTTTTAGAAATTCTTATAAAGACGATTGAAAGAAAATACACTTCATAACACTTATAAGCATTTCTCAGCTGTCCCTTTACCCACTCCTTATGGTGTCTGCGAACCCTAATATTCATTTTAATTTGCAATAAGGAATTTGTTGATACCCTCTCAGCAGTCAGAAGGAAACTGTTCTTAAAGTCTATTGAATTCAAATTAAGTTCAAATCCTCATACCCTAGATTTACTGCGCTTCATAATGGTGGTTCGCGGCAACTCTATTATTAAGCTCTCTGAGATCGTGGCCGACAATGTTTCAGCCCTAGGTTTTGTGATTGAGTGAAAGTATAGGTTTATGGCTCAACAGCAAATGTTAGCTAAGCTGCGCCAAACAATGTGTATTTATGATCGAGACGTTTAAAAAAATTGACCAAAATAATAATTGGTTGACAAGATGCAAAATAAAAATTAAAGAAGTATCACTAGTGTATCCCGGAAGCTTGCCACACGTTCTTACAAAAGGTAGTAAGCCCCCTGAGACAGATAAATATCACAAAGGTATCTCGCTGTCCTGATGTTGCAAGTTTTATTTGAGTTTCCATTAACAGACATTGTGCTCTTCAAAACTTCCAGATCTCATAGTCCTCCTGTGGAGTTGGTGGTGAAGTTAGTAAGTGGTATTCCAGGCTAGGTGTCATTTTTGTCACTTGATTGAGGCTCAGAATTTTAAGATCTGTCTCCAATAACCCTCGTATTACTTCTTTGTGCACCATTAATGAAACGAGCAAGCTAATAATGGTACTTACCTCATGTTAATTTGAACTGAATTTGAAATTCTATTCTACAGAGCTATCGTGTGGAATTTAGAAGCATAAGCTACCAGCTCGTGTGTAGTATTGGTCATTTGATAGATCTTTCATGAGGTTCTCACCCAGTTCTATTGTTATGTTACATTTGTAAAACCTGCTGTTGTCTCCCGCGTTAGTGATGTAATTACTGTCTTTTCCAGTCTTTTGTACTTGATTTTTGTGGTAATATGACCAAAAGATTGAAGATGGCTACTTAGCTGAAATATTAAAAATTTTAACGGGGATGAGCTTTTGATACCCTTAAACAGTTGTTTATTTTCTAAGACATTGTGTGACTATACTCTAAATTCGGGATGTTTAGGCACTGGTCAAAAGAACACACGAAGTTCCATAATAGGATACTTGGTTCATCATGTGTTACTTTATTTAAGACGAACTTTTTCCCCCTTTAAAACAATTCGTCTCTATTTCATACTCAGTGTTAATTGGAGAATCCCAATCTTTTAATTATAAAGATAATTTCTAATTAGTCTAGGTTCCAGAATTTATGTTCATTTAAAATATTGATAATTTAATAAACTTTGAAAGACATTTTCTTCATTGTAATTTGGAAAATATTGTACAATAAATTTAGATATGGATTTCGCATGACATTTTCTACTGAAGCGCACGAGAAATTGCCAAACAAAAAAGTTTAAAGCAGTAGAGAACTTGAGAATGATACAGATAAATTGTGAAACTTCAAGGGATGTGTAATATGTATTAAATTAAGATGCCTCTGGAGATAATACGGCCACACACTTATTTCAAACTACTGAAATGTAAAAAAACTGAAAAACATCGGGATTATTAAAAATAGATTTCCCTTTAAAAGAGAATTTTTGTTTTCACTTAAGAATTTCACTTTCAAATTTTATATTTTACAATACTCCTTTTGTGCAGGTAATATGACAATCAAAAGTTTTAAGACCACTTTTCTTGATAAATCTATTTTCAGCTTTCTTTTCCATTATTCCTTTTCCTTCGCTGAAGTTAAAGAAGCAATGCAAAAGGATACGATTTTATTATTTTTATGAACAGAACTTCTATTTGGAATTTTGGAATGAGTGGAATATAAATAAGAATGTCCACATATACCCTAGAGAGAGAGAGAGATTCCAGTTCTTCCGAACTTCTGTCTGTCTATTGATTTATAAAACAGACCACAAAAAAAAAAAGAAAATATATATGATGAGAAAAAGCAGAATAAACGTAATATTCAATGCAATGAACACATGAACAGTAAAATTTGTGTATTACAGCCATTAGGGAAGGTAAATAACAAATAGTGACCATATTAGCTAGAGCTATGAGTTTCCAGAAACATAATGATTTATTCATGAACCAAAAGCAAATTTTCAGAAAATTCGTCACACATTATCGGAAAGCATTAAAAAAACTAATGAAATCAACACTGCATTTCATTTATCCAATTCCTTATCTTCCTAAAGAAGGTAGGATTACCAGATCAAAATCAGAGAAGATCTGGGAAACCATGCAAATATTACCTTGTCCTCAGGAAAGATTTCTTAAGAACTCTCATTCGGTGCACAGTTGCAGTTTCTTAGAAATTCTGACTGAAATTACCAAGGGTTATATTATTCTCAGGTACCCTGTAAATCGTTGCTAAATACAACGCAAGCCACTGTGGGTCAAAACATACTTGTGAACAAAGTTAGTTAAATTTGTAAACGGATATCAAAACACATAAAGTGGCCGATTCAGGTAATATTGCTTTTGATTGCAACGAAAATCTATCCTTATTAAATAAATGCACCTGTTGTATATAAAATTTAGGGATTTATAACTGTTTGAAAGTGGTTAATATTGCTAAAACACTACTATTTTATTTAACGTTTGGTGATTTTCTTAGCTAGTTTATGTATACTGTGTTTTGTGAAAGTTTTCCTTTGTTTTTATGACATCTGGAAAAGGAAATATTAAGAATTTTTAAAAAGAGCAAAGGTTCGAAAGAATAAACATTTAAATCAACACAATCGGATACTTTATTGTTTTCTTGGAAATCACAGATGCATGTGAAATTGCATTCTTTCTCATGTATACATCCATTCCTTAATATAAACGCTATATAAGTTCTTAGAAACATTGTGCAAGATAAAACCGTGTAAAGTGAAATATAGATATATAAATAAAGAGATTGGTTCACTAACTTTAAGATACACTTTAATGCTCAAACTATAACGAAAATTGAAAAGCATAAATACATGCTAACAATATTCGGTACCAAAAATGAAAATATAAGCATAAATTTATTAGAGTTGCTTACAACTGAAAAAGCTTTCAAGTTCTTTTCTTCAGGTAGTTACGGGCATCACTCACTCAAAGCACTTTTATCTTCGGGTTTATTATGTTCGGTAATCACGTCTGACGTGACACCGGAATACCCTAGTTATCTTTCTCTATTTTCGACACCCTTCTTGTCAATCAGTTACTTTTTTTTGGCTTTTGCAAACGTCTGTATCATAGTGATACCTTGTTCGGTGCAGTATAGACATACCTGGAAGCAGTGCAACTAAATTTCTCAATCACTCACAACAAATAAACAATAACAATTATAATAAGTATGAACAAATTAATAATAGTACACACAAATAAGAACAATAAAAGAATTCAAACATAAATAACTTTTATCACAGTTGCAACTTAAAAAACAAAAATTAAACTTTTGTTCAGAGCTTTGAAAAGCTTATTTCTCCTTTTTTTTGGTTATGCAGGTGCAATATGATTATCACCATCGCTTAGAGAAAATTTATCTTTATTCTTCATAGATACTGCGTCACTCACTTGAGATGTAAGCTACATATTTTCCACTTCGTTAATCATAATCGATTTACTTTTGGATGGTATATCGGCAACAGCGGAGCCAGACATTTTGAATGTCTGTGTATGCAAATATTGCATTAAAAGGACACTCGTGTAATTAATAAATGGTATAAAGCAAAACAATCAAAATAAGTCCCAAAATATTTTTTTTTCACATTTAAAAACCAAATAAAATCAAAAAATGTGAGAATTAGAAGCAATACAATATATGAGGGAATAAAGTATATTGTTTTCAATTTTCCCACATGAGTAATTAAGGTAAATATACTTGAAAAAACTTAGCGAGCAGTTTTAGTATCACAAATTATGGAATACATAATTGTTTTCACAAACAAAAATTAATTAATTTTAAGTGTCTTTATCAAAATATGTTTTCATGTAAAATCTCGAAATTTCTAGCATAGGAGATGCCCTTCTGATTTTTTTCTTTTTTCGCATAGGATTACTTTTTGGTAAACACGGATGACACTACCCCTTGAAAGCTATAGTAATCTATCTGTATTTTCGACATTTTTTCTTGTCAATTAAACTTTTATCTTTATCTTTTTTTCTTTTATCTTGTCAAAATTGCAGCTTAAATGTTTGGCAAGGCTTCGAGAAATTTGACTTATGCGGCAAAAACTATGCCTACTTAGAATTTAAAATTATTTTAGTAGTATTATTAATTTTTAAGGAGTGGCAACCAAGATATATTTTGACTTTTTGTGAAAGAGGTTCGTTGGTTGGTTTTGTTAACATCTCACTAGAAGCAACATGAGGGCTATTGGAGACGGACCTCATAATTTTGAACCTCGGTCAAGTGATGAGGATGACACCTGAGCTGTCACACCCCTCTCTTAACTCTCTCAATATGCCAATGGGAGGATTTTGAGCCTTGATAGATTTATCGTGCATCAACCCCAGCTATACGGCGAGTCTTTAATGGTATCAGGCTCAAACGTTCGACTTGGCGAAAACCGCCGGACGTGAATCTGCGACCATGCCCTCTAGGCTACTGCTGCCACTTTTTGTGAAAGAGACGGTTCTTTCTCTTAAGTAAAAAGCTACTGCAGCTACTATTGTTACTCTATATCCTACAAAAAACAATCATCCAAGCTCTGTAAATTTGAATGTGTATTAAGGATAATGCATTGATGTATTTAACCATAAGAAGAATTTGTACATGTATTCAGGACTAAATGCTACTCTATGTATAAAATTCAAGAATTCAAGTTGTTTAATAAATGTGATATACAATCCAATGATGTTAATGTTGTTCTGAGAGTCAACTAATAGATTTAAATAGATATATTACCAGATTATTTCATATTTATATAATTTTTTTACATATTCTTTAATCTAGTCTTCGTACGAAAACACATTTTAATCCTTATAATTATTATTAAATTTATGGTCTAAAACCCTTAAAATAATACAGCAAAAGCATGCTAATCCTATTTTAGCCCACGTCGTGTCCTCTGGAACTTAACGTCTTTCGGTAGGTATGAGTATCATGATCCCGATGCATCCTAGAGATTATTTTCCTTCCCATGAGGTTTACTGTGTTTGTTAAATACATATGAAGTGCACCCTCAGTTTACCTAGAGATTTTTTTCTATTTTAAACCCTTTTTTGTCAACCATTTTTAACTCCCTTTTCTCTTTTTTTTTAACATCTACTTCACAGTTACGCCTTATTTGTTGCAGCAGGGCCACATCTGGCTCTTGCACAAATGAATTCCACCATCACTCACTTACTCATTAGCCTACCCTTTGGGAATAGAATGTGGCCGCGGTAGCCTAGTGGTCATAGCATCGAATTCGTGACCAGCGGTTTTCGCTCAGTCGTGGTTTCGAGATTTGGCCGCTAAAGACCCGCCGTGTAGCCGGGGCTGATGCACGTTATATCTGTCCGGGCAAAATCCTCCCGTTGGAGTAGTGGGAAAGTTAGGAGAGGGAGAACCAGCTCAGGTGTCATCCTCGTCACTTGACCGAGGTTCAAAATTACGAGGACAGTCGCCAATAGCCCTCGTGTTGCTTCTAGTTCGACGTTAATAAAAACTAAATTGAACTAAAAAATTGACGACAGAAAAGAAAAAAATCGCCAAATCGCTGTAAAAATTGTGTTGAAATATAGTAGGCTCTAATAAGATTGCATTAAATGTCAATTTAGCTCATCTATCATGCTTTCTGGTACCATTTTGGTTTCTGTTACCAATCGTGTGCTAAAATAGGATCCAACAGAGGATGGAAAATTATGTATTTGGTCATCGAGCAGAAAAATGTAACAATTTTATTGTTGTAAATATCTCACTTGTAAAAAAAATACTGAACATAGAACTAAGGGTAAAAATTTTCTTGAAAGTTGGAATGATTTTCAGATGATTGTTTGGAATTATTTTGGTTTAAAATCTAAATAAATTCTGCATCTTTGTGTTATCATACGTAATTATTTAAAAATTCCTTAGTTAAAAATTAGTTAGTTAATTAAATTTATAAAAAATCATTTGAAGCATTTCCTTCATTAGTAATGCCGTTAATGACCCGCCGTGTAGCGGGGGTGATGTACATCAAATCTAGTTTATGACCAAGTCATCAAGTCAAGTCCCTATTGGTGTGGTATGAAAGTTTGATGACATAAGTACCCGCTCAGGTGTCGACCTCGTCACTTGACTGAGGTAAAAATTACGAGAACCTTCACTAATAGCCCTGACATTGTTTCTTAGTACGATATTAGTAAACAATTACATCACTCTTTTCATTGGATTATATGTTACTCTTTTTAATTAAGATTAGTAAGGACAAACGAAGGTAACAACTAACGGGGATTACCCGAGTAAATAGGAGTTTAAAATATGACGCAAAATAGTATCAAATTAATCAAATTTTGGGATGCCGCCATTTCCCCCTACGGTCATCAATCCATTTCTTCCTATTTGGGAACATTTTTTGAATGATCAAATGATTGATTGATTGGCTTTATAAACGTTGCACTAGAAGCAACACGAAGGCTAGTTGAGACGGATCTCGTGATTTTGAACCTCGATCAAGTGACGAGGCCGACACTGAGCTGTCACCTTCCTCTCCTAACGACCACACCACGCCTTGAGAGGGCTTTAGGCATCGACAGATTTAACGTGCACCAGCCCCGGCTACATGGTGGGTCTTGAATGATCAAAGGAAAAAAAAAATATGCCATCATATTTTTGAAAATAATTTACTAAACACATTTTGCGCTATTTTCTTTTATCTGATTATATCTTACACTACTTTGCGAAATATTTGCACTATATTAATATTAAATTTATAATATATTCAGATTTTCCTATTGAATCCCAAAATTTATTTGTTCCACATTCTTATGAAATAATAATATTAAATATGACTGTTCATTGTTTTTGAATATTTATGTCTGTATTTATTGTAGCAATTTAAGTGTCTAGATCGAGAATTAAAAATGTATTTTCTTACAAAAAACTAGGAAAATTTATCTAATAATTCTTATGTCATTTTGATTTATTTTAGCCAGTCGCTTATATTAAATTATTTCGAATAATGTGATATAATTCTAAGAAGCTGTGCAGATTTTCTTACTTTGTCAAAACTTTAGTTTTGGTGTATTTCAAAATTTTTGTGCTTAATTTCATATAGCCGAATTTTTGATTTAATTTGATTGATTTCTTTATTCATCTTATAGAAATGCATATTGCAAAAAATTACGACTGAAGAATTTGTTTTTTTTCCAAGATTCAAAATCCATTACATTGCACAGACTTAATTTATTTTAACTTTCTAAAGACATCCATTTCTTATGTTTATTGTTAAGTTTATAATCAAAATTTAAGATTATGCATGTGTGTGACTTTATTGTTATTCATAAATAACTTTTTATGCTTTCACAATTCATCAATTTCGTCTATTTGCGCATTCTTTTTGTTTACTCAGTCATTTTTGACAAAAACATTTTTAAAAAGTGAAAAAAGCAAATTTGTTATGGAAAATAATTGACTCTACTCCACTATTTCTCTCATTCAGAGATTTTAAAACCTAATTCTTGTCTTAATCGAAACTTTGGTTCGTTATTTATTTATTTTTCTGGGAGAGTATAAAGAGAAACTTAGTTAAGCAAAAAAAAAAGGAGCTTCATATCTATTGGAGACTGTTAAGAGCACAGTTATATAAAACTGTATTGAAAAAATTGACACCCCCTTTTCGGTTCTCAAGTCTAACGAAAATTATTTAGTGATCAATCAAAAATAGCCAGATAAGCAAACCTTTATGCTGTTTTTTCCTACTACTTTTGAAAATAATTATTACGAGGTCCGTCGCCAATAGCCCTCGTGTTGCCTCTAGTGCGACGTTAATATAAATTAAACTAGACTTTGAAAATAATCAACTATTAATATTTGTATTACGAAAAGGGATAAGTAACTAAGTGGTGTTCCGCTCCGTCTAATGGAAAGTAAAGAATATAGAAATCAAAACACCTTTACTGAGACTCACCTCCAAATACAACGAAAATTATTAGTTTCCGGACTTCCATATCAACTAATTCACAAATGGATTCGAGTCCTAGTGTCTTTAAAGACCAGCCCAGTAATGTTGCTGATGCTCGTTAAATTTGTCATGGCCCCTACTCCTTCCAATTTCATGGTGTGGAAATATGCAGAAGGGGTCCCAGCTCTGATGTCATCTTCGTCACTTTCTTCAGGCTCAGAATTATGCGGTTCGTTACCAACTGCTCTCGTGTTAGTTCAAAGTGGGACGTTAATAAACAGCAGTAAAAAAAACTATTAATTTTCCACGGGGTTAGTTATAATTGAAAAAAATGACTCTTGGGATGTCTTAGAAGTCCTCTTCTATTTCTCTCTTTCGACATTTTTCTTGCCACTCCATATCATCTCTTTATCTTATTTTTTTTTTGTATTTATAGAGTTCAGTCTAAATCAGAGATAAACAAAGATAATCTTTGATGTAGAAATATCTCTAAATCAGAGATTAATTTATTTCATAAATTAACGGGTGTTTGACATTACTTGGTTAAATATCGCCCTTCTACCAATAAATCCTATCAGCCAACTGCAGTACTCTCTTTAATTCGGCACCTTCGAAAATACCTCCGTGTCAGATTATCGAGCATCAATATAGTTTTAATAAAGATATCAAAGAGAAATCCTTTTAGATAAAAAAATAAATAATTAAAACAAACATTAATTGTTTTACACCTATTCTGAACATGTGTAGACGTTATAAATACCCGACAAAGTGCTCCGTCATTAAGGCAACTATACAGTTAATTTCAGACATTGAACCTTAATTTAATTTAACATTATTTTCCATTAATAAGAAAACACAGTAAAAAAAAAGGAAAAATTCATTCAGTATGATGATAGCTAAAACAAGTTGCTACGAAATACCCTAGTCTCATGTGTACTGGTTTTATTAGTACTTAATGAATACCTCCTGGGCTTCCAGAATATATTAACTATACAGTGCATTAAACGAACATAATTTTAATTATGTGAAAACGAGAAGATATTAAACTTTTAGAAAACACGACACGTTGTACTGAAACGAAAACTGACAGTTACGATAAACATTGAGTGAAAAAGCAAGCTATGTTATCTTGCATACTGGTGTTCAATTTATGCAAATTATCAACAACCTACAAAAAACGACTCCATAGGTGTCGGATTATGGAATGTGTTGAATTATCGAATACCGGATTCAAATTAAGTTATTGTACTCCCACTGACCCTGTTTTGGTTAATTTTTTGGCTCCGATATTAGCTTTAACATTTTTTTGAAGGCTCCATTAAACGGGTCTGCGCAGTTCAAAGAGGCTTTCAGAGAAAGATTTTGAATTTTTCAGCTACTTTTATAAATTCTTACTTGATATATTACAATACAACTCGTGAAGTAGGTTTAAAGTAAATAAACATGCGTATGTGCAAAATTATTACATGTAGTATTTATAGAGCTATTGGTGAATAACAAGTTGAATGAGAACGCTTAAGTTTTCAAAAAAATAGGTAAATGTTCTATTTGGTTTTAAAATATTATCTTTGTTTTAAATAATTATTTTGTTTCAAATCATGGGTCGCTATAACCAGGAGATAAAATCACCAGCTTCATGAATGGCATGTGGTAAATTAGTCCGGAAATAGTGATGATTGTTGAAAATTAAATTCAACCGTATCACAGAGCTCTAATCATATACTGAATTTTCAACGTCACGTGACGTGATGTGGGAATTCCGTCAAAGAGGTCTTAATCAAAAATCCAAGATCATACAAATTTTTGAGGATCGTTGCCAATGTCCAATAATATGTTATACCAAAACAATGCAGAGCATACACACGTAAACAAATTTCGTATTAATTAAGATATTTAGTAGTATAATCAGAAATATATAAATCCATTCGAACAACTGCCTCTTAGAAATTTCATACATCATATCAATAGATTAGCATGTCTCAATTACTTTATTTTCAAATAGAAAAAATTGTTTTTATTTTAAACAATTGCCATTACTCTGAACCTAATCCAAAAGAAATCCTTACATGAAAAATGATAAATCACCAGATATGTCCACTAACAAATACCAGAACATCGATTCTCGATCTAAACTATCCCAAACGTACCAGCAAAGATCATCTCAATTCCTCTGACAATCCTCCCCCCATATCCTTTCCATCTCACCCCCTTTCTTAATCTCGATGCCAGGCAGGAAACATCTGTAATTTCGAACGTCAAATCCTGCGCCTTCGAACGCTCGGCTGTTTTCTAATCTAATGCATAATTCTCTGCCCGCATTAGCCTCGAACCCAAAATCCTTCCCTAAATCCCACCGCGGTCACGTGATGTGGGTGTTTAATAAAAGTGTCACGTCGCGAAGGGTCATCCACAAGTTCGTTTGGGCGCGGGAAACGTTATTAGAGGGTTGCTTAAGATCTCATTTAATAGCCGACTACCTGAATGCCATTCAGTGCAGATATGAAAATATGGGTGTTCGGGTTTTTATAGATGGACATAAAAACTTCAGTTATTTGTATTTGTTTTGCTTTCTCTTTTTTGCCTTTGTCATCATCTTGCTCTTTTTTTTTTTATGTGATTGTAGATGAACACTGGAAGAGATAGTGTTAGTAGTTATTTCCCATTTTTCATGCGTATATTAAAATACAGGAATGTGGGACATAAAAAATGAAGCAATTACGAAAATGTTTTGTATATACGGGGAAGTAAACGAAAGAAAATCCTCAGATATATTTAAAAGTATAGATATAGCATAACAGAAACATTTAGCTCTTTTTTAAACGTAACAGAAAAAAAAGTTCCATATTATAAATTAAATGTTAAAATTAATATATTACAGTTAAAAATATTACGACCTGAGCAATTTCTACACCCCCCCCCAAAAAAAAAAAATCGGTATTATGTTGATATTGATGTACGCTAAAGTAAAATAAATATATTGTATTTATTTTTACTAACTCTAATGAAATACAAACTTAAAAAGTAATAAAATTTTATAATACTTCTATTTTTCAATTTTATTTTCTTTCTTTTTTTTTCTGTTAAAAATAGAGGGAGCCTGACTCATTCTCTAGACATAGTATTTATAAGAATTTGATGAAACGGAAGCTGCAAAGTTAAAACTGTAAGCAAACACCAATCCATTTAAAAAATATCTGTAATTGCGTTTTTCTCAAAATGTGTTTCTTTAAGATTTTGATGCACTTTTCACTTCTGCTTTATCTATAGGGCTAATATTTTCCATGTAATAAATTAGTTTATTTATTCAATTCACGAACGTAAATTTTTTCTTAATGAATACTCATAAAATAAGGTGTTTGTATAAGATATTTGTATGAAAATCGAGGAAAATCTGAATCATTAATTTAAATTTTAAAAATTTCTATAAATTTGTTTCGAAGTTATAACTATGTTTATAGTGCATAAAATGTTATGTTTAAAAGTGTTTTACAAATTTTGAAAGTTATAAATGCAATGGAAACTCTTTGGTATGATGATGTAGTATGATGTATCTAAAGTACAATTCTTGTAAATCTAAACACAGTTATTGATTATTTATTGCTCATGTGTAATTATCTGTGCATGTTAAGAGTATTTTCTTTACTTAAACAAGACACATAAGTACCCAGATATATCAATGCTAAAATATGACTTCTGTTGATACTAATTTAATAAAGTAAATATTATTTAAACTTGGCAAAACATAAACTGATTTTCCCTGTCGAAGCTATCTCAGCTACCTGAAGTAAATTAAAAAATATTTCATATATTTAAACTGTTATTAAATACAAATTCTGTAAGATATTTAAGACTAATGAATTACAAACTCAGATTAAAAATCCGATATTGACTGATATTACGAGTTGGTCTCAATTATTACTAAGGAATAGATATCTGGATATAATTTACTCTACATAATATTTGATCATTATATTTATAATGTTGTAAATTATATCTATTAACATTAATTTGTTTGATTTTAGGAAGCCTCAGATCATAATAAACCTCAGTATAGTAAAATTTTAATTATTATTAAAAATTATCAAGACAGAAATTCATTTATTATTTATTATTGTTAAGACGTCTCAACATAATAATTATGTAGAGAAATAAACTTCTCCCAGCATTTCTTAAGCTTTCGAAGGCCATCATTGTAGAACTTGTCAGAATGTAAACTTTATTATCCTCCATACAGTGGGTTTTTTCATTCTAAGGCTTCCTGAAACCAAATAAATGAACAATAACAGCTATAATTTACAACTTTATACACAAGATTAAATCAATATGTATTATAAATTTTATTTAGATACTTTGGTTATTCGTTATGTATTAAGAGTATACTATACCCCTACAGACATCTGAAAAGACATACCTGACTATTTCCAAACAAAATTTTCTTTAAAACTTGACCACCAAGGGATTAGAATAAAAGAGCCTGATGCAATGGTGATCAATAATTCTAAACACTCAATTTTCCTTCATATAGAAGTGGAAAATGTGATATTAATAGTGATCATTGGGATTGGGGTAAATCACTACAGTATTATCCAGTGAGGCAAAAAGCATCATACTCAAGAACATCTTAGATGATTATGATAACATTCATCTAAAAAAAAATAGTGGTCATAAATTTACAGCCAGTGAGACTATCCTCACCTTATTTGAAGCAGATTTACCCGAAATAAACCTTTTTTTAAAAATTATTTCTTGGTTTTAAGTATAAGGGGATGAATCCAGGTTTCATACGCGGTGACAATTTCACGCAAAGGAAGACAACAGTTTGACATGGCAGCTATCAAAACTAATCTATGAATCAGGGACACATTTGTTTCGGTGCTGTTTGATAAATAGCAACGCACATAGGTAATATCACCTTATCTCTATAGCGCCATCAGTCTTAAAAAACAGGTAGTTTTGTACGACCCTCGTACTAATTTCTATTTGAATGAATAATTTTTTTTTTCCTGTTAAAAATGTGTTTCGTTCCAGTTGTCAAAAGTGACAAATGTATTTATATCTTTGAAAACTATTGGAATTCTTTGTAAAAGTTAAATAAAGTATTACAAAGAATATAAATCTATAGGGAGAAAATTTGACTAAATCAAACAAGTACTAATAAAAAATAAATAAAAGAACAAAAACTTTCTCATTTTATTCAACATCGATAATTTTTTCGTTTCGAACGAAACTGGTTATTAATAATTCAATGTAACAAATTTTTTTAACTTTTCCAACTTCTGTCACATTTTATTTCTTTCGGATTTTTTTTTTCTGCAGCACATTTTTATTCTTAGATGTACAAAATATTCTAATTTTCACTGCTTTATTGCAAAATTTTAGTCATATTATTACGATGTTCTGCGTAATACCAGTTGAACACTCAACCCCTAGGAAAAGAAAATTTAATAACACTTAAAACAATTTTAAGATCTTGCAGATAAACTAATTATCAATTATTCCTCATTACCTTCGCTAAGGCACTACAGTGCGTGTGGAGTCATTTTGCATGGATCGTATCATTTGTTATTCTTTCCACGCACGTTCTGAATTTGGAGTAGAAACTATTAAGAGCTCCGCGATGCTTATTGAACTAAAAGGCGTGCATCATAATAGTGTTGTCCTCTAAATATTCTTTCATTACCTTAACAGTGTTTTTTTTTACTTCTCATTCTTAATTTTCACGACTAGATAATACTATGAAATTAAATGTTATTAGATATAATCTATATAGATTAAAGATATCAGCGTTATTTGACGTAATGAGTTATACAAATCTTTGAAAACAAGTGTTGTGTAATTAGTTTTGGAAAATAGAGGTCTTCCTTCCTTGAAAGTAAATTTAGTTATAACCTGTTGAAAGTGCTCCATAAATATATGCGTTTTAATAAGTGTTTTTAGAATTTTTAATAACTGCAAATAAAAATAGCGAAAATAGCAAATTTGCATTTGTTTGAACAATCTGTTACATACGACTTAGTATATTGTATGGATAAAATCCTATAATTATTTTTTAAAGAAATGAAGCCTTTTAATGGGAAGGAATTATTTTTTAAAAAAATTATTATTGAAAAATTTAGTTCATTTAAAAATTCTTAGGACATGAATAAGTTTAATTTTACCAAATCTCGAATAATGCGCGTGAAAAAAATGAAATCTTTTTATTTTAAAATCTGTGAATCTTATTCGTTTTTGAGAGGGGAAATATTTAATAAAATTAAAAACACATTATTCATTTGTAACAATATAAAATAATTTTAAATAATCGGAAATTCTCATCGGAAAAAGCATATTAGATAAGTAAATATTTAAAGAGCAAGAAGCAAGACTATATTTAGCAAACATTTATACTTTTTAAATTGTTTTTACTTGATTTTTTTTTACTAAAAAATATCCAATTGCAACACAGTATTCAAAACTGCTAGTGAAGATTTTCAAAAAAAGCTGTTTGGCAACTCTCAGAATGAAATTAAACTATATAATGGCCTACAACACTCATTTATTTCACAAATTCTTCTTCATCTATTGCAAACATTAAGAATGCATTATCCTGATTATACAGATGTATTTTCTGAAATACACCGCATAACATAGCTGATTTTTATACATAGGATAAAAAATAAGATACATAAACTAAGAATAATTAATTAGGTTTCTTCTTCTTTGAAGCATTTTTATCCTTCTGAATACAAACACTCTATTATAAAATTGCAATGACAACTTTTAAGAGTAAAACGAATCTAAGTAAACGATTCTACGATAAACAAGTAATATAAAAAAAAAATTAAAGTCAATTCCTTTTAGGTCAAAACAGAAAAAAATTATTTTAGTTACTTTTTATAAAATATTTGCAATTAATATAAATATGTATTTACATATGACAGAATCACAATACTAAGTGGCAATTTTTTTCCTCCCATATAAAAATAAAATTAATTAATTCATCCGATAAATTAAATGGTTGGAATGCAGTTTAGCCCAACCACCCTTGGCGACAAGAAATATTTGGCGGTATTTGGCTACCATGGTTCGCTTCGTCGAAAAAAATTCGTCATGTTTGGCAATTTTTGTAATAGCGCAAAGTGGTTCGCTAAACTGTATTTTCACCAATTAAATTTAATTAAATGAATTAATATTTGAAAAAACTGTATTAACATCAAATGTCATCCACTGCAAGCTTAAAAAATGTATTTCGTCTTGAGTGGATGAATAAAAAGTATTTAATAAACTATTGAAAATTTGAACAAGGTATATATAGGGAGAGTGTGAGCTAATAGTAGAAATTTAAGTAAAAACAAAATAATCTTCAGGTATTAAAATTAAAACAAATGATGAAATATTAAAGTAGACAATCAATTGCAGACGATAATACTCGTTTTATTTTCAGATATTAAATTTAAGCAAGCAGTTTTGTATTTTTGTCACGTGATACCGGATTCCCAATTCACATCATATGCGGAGCCACACTTAGCGTCAAATTAAGCAAGCAACTTTTTTTTGTGAAGTGATACAACAGTCGTCAGACGTCAATTCCTATAAGATGTGTAGTAGAACTTAATCTTGCAACATTGTTAACGAGGAGTGTTATATATCATCTCGTGATGCATTGATTAATGCAGACGTCTTCAAACTGGATTCCGCGGAACCTTAAGGGTTCCCTGGAACTTTGATAGGGGTTTGCAAAAGATCTCAATTCGTTTAAATAAAGCACATAAAAATTTTAGTAAAATTTTAATCTTTATTAAAGATTGAATTCTTAAAGGCAGTTTGCTTGTAAAAATAAATTTAAATAATTACATTACAGATAAATAAAATCTTAAATTTCACAAAAAAAACACTTCTACTTATTTGGTGCCTTATTTTTCTATTTTCAAGGTATAAAATAAAATTGAAGCCACCCTTTTAAAATTGAATTTGGGAAGATTGCATTTTGAAAGATAATATTGAATTTTTTCATAATTTATGCATAATATTTTAGTAGATGGTAATGCTAATCCCAATAAAAATATAAAAATTAGTTTGGTTCAACATTTATCAGATCTGCCAAAATCATTTTTTGAATATTCCCTATTCAAGTAGAAAAATTATTTTGCATCCAAAATCTTTCTCAAGATTGTGACACCTCCGAACTCGAAATAAAAGAAAGAGTACAACAAATTGACATATCGACCGACACTCAATTGAAATTAATATTTAGTCAAGTTAATATAATGCATTTTTTGGATTGATATTATAAAAGAATATCCTAAAAATGCCAAAAGAGCATTGAAACATCTAATGTCATATGTTCCAACCTATATATGCGAATAAATCGTTCTCTTTTTATGCTGCAACAAAAACAAAATACAGAAACAGATTGGATACTGAAGATGATTTAGGTTGTAGATTTCTACAGTAATTCCAGACGTAAAAATACTTTACAATAAAAGAAAACCACAACCAAGTCATTAAGAAATGTTCTTTTATTACTTGTTGCGTTTTAAAATATTTTTGATTCAGTTTATTATTCGTAGAATACATTTTAGGAAAAAAAAAAAAAAAAAAACTTTAGCCACTTTACTTTCATTATCTTATTAAGATGTTTCTATTGTGATAAAAAAAAAGGGGATGTATTGATAAATTTGTAAATTTGAGTCAAATAAAATTTTGCTATCTTATTTTTCTTCTCTATGATCAAGAAGTTCCTTCACGAAAAGGGAAATCTCATAGGATTCCAAAAGGTTTAAAATGTTGAATACCTCTGGATTAGTGCATTCAGTTTTTATAAAATAATATGCGTTTCATACAATGAGTATGAGATTCCAGACAAACTAATTACAGGAGACTCAATCAAGTTGTTCTCAATGCCACACGACCAGCAGTTTGCATTTCCTTCACCTCTATGTATAAATGTGCTTGTTTAAATTGGAGTTTTGAACATTTGGTACAGGAGTATGTAACAGTGAGCCAATGAGATGTTCAATGATGAATCTCGCTTTAATCTGAATGCTGATTCACATCGCTAAGCGAAATAGTTAGAACGTGGAACTCGTTCAAAGCCCGAAAACTTCAAGGATATACTTCGTTTTCCATCTAGGTGAGTCGCGATGACTACCAAATAGACCTCTGTATCTTTTAGGCTTGATATGCTACTCGCATGTTTCCATGTGTATCGTTGCTGATGATAACGCACCTTGTTATCGTGCGAGCTTGATGAGCGATTCCTTTAAGACGGAAAATATCTAATGCATGCCGTGGCCTACTATAACTTACTGTTCGAAATCATACCTAGATTGGGGGGGGGGGGGAGGAGGAAATGCTAAGAAGACAACTTTCAGTCCTCCACATCCACCAAATTCCGTTCCAGAATTAAAAAGAACTCTTATGATATTTGGAACTCTTTAAGCCCACAACTCATCCACAATGTCATAATGAGTATAGGTAATCGTTGTACAGCGTATATGGCGAACAGAGATGATCATACACTTTATTAAACTACAGCATCAACTTTTTGTCATTTGTTTTCCTTAAGTGTGAACTTTTATGGCCAATCTTCTTTCAAATTATTTTTTTGGATATAAAAGAGATGATCATCATTACTTCGCATTATTTTATCTTATAACCGTTTCCTACTTCCACATCACTTTCGTTAGACTTGCGTTTCACTTTGTAATAGGGGTAAACACGCGTAGGGTCAAGGAGATCCTCATTCCAGTTTTCATTTGTTGCAAAATGTTCCACCAGTTACATAGTAATAAATACATAGATTCAAAGATTAATTAATTAATTGTATAGATTAAATGATGTGATTACGCATTCTACGCAAATGCTAAGTGCTCTCTACCGTATACATACACGTACGTAAGAAAATATGATAAAGAGAAAATAAATGCAAAATAGTTTAAAAAATTAAATGAAATAGTATAGTAAAAACGTTTTTCATAAAAAGTAAAAGATTGAATGAAGACTTTCGGTCCAATCTTTGAAATTTGGTGTTAAATTTCTGAAGGCCATTTCAGCAATTTGTGATATAATGATTGGTTAACTGTGCAAGATATTTTAACTACACGAATACCATTGGGAGGTGCGCATATTCACAGCAATATGGTTGTCTCCAAAATTTGAATCAGATAGCGGTCAGGTTTCTTTAAGTGTGAATAATTTGGGTCCAGCTTTGGCTGAATCCAAATTATCCATTGGATTCCCCCACGTTATTTTCTTCCAAGGACTCGAGTTATTGAAATACTAATTTAGTAATTGTAAACTAAAATATTATTCATTGTTTTTCTAACGACTGGATGATCCTCAATCTTTCTTTAATATTCAAATGGGATGTTTCTCGAACATTTTATGCGTGTATATAGGATGAGTACCGTCGGTTGTGAGCAAGTTCTTAGTCCTGTGATGTTGCTCTGTACTAGTAACCAATCTAATTGTTCACATTAACAGTGCCGTCCCTTGCATCTTCGTGACAATATGTGTTTATTTTATATCTAATAATTCTGGTCTGATTTCCCATCAGCTTTTTCAATGAGTATTATTTCAAAAATTGGAAAAACCTATTTGAATAACATATATATGCTCACAAAATATGCAAATATAGATATCAAACCTCACAAACATATATTTGATATATGCTTGAATCGGAAACAATGAAAAATGATTTTAAATTTTCAATGGGAGCCGCATTTAACACAAGGAAAAAGCCCCTTACATCTCCAAAAGCTAATTGCTTATCTTTGGTATATATAGTAAGGTATAACAGAAACAAATAATTACAGTTATGTGCTACTTATGGATTTTTTTTACACAAGTTTATTTTTAGCATATCTAATAAGGCTGAACATCTCTATAAATTCTTACACTATTTTTAATAACCCTACCTCCTTGATTCATATATAAGGGTAATACTATATTTTTCAATACAAAAAACATAAAGATTCTTTTTAAAAAAAAATTTTTCAATTTAATAACAAAAATGTCGCAATTTTTACACGAACCAACTTTAGTTCTTGCATTCAATGACAAATTCAAAAAAAAAAAAATTATCTAGATAGAGGGAACGATATAAAAAAAATAATAACGACTGCTTTAATTTTTTTAATGATTTTAAATTATATATTTTTCAACCTTGTAAAACTTAATTAAAAAGTCTGAAGAGAAAAAAAAAGTTGTTATTAATATTCAAGCTAATAAATCTAATGACTGATAGCATTCAAGCCACTCTAAAGGTACTCATTTGCGTGGGCGTGGTACTTACATGATGAAACTATCGTATACAATTGATTGATTGAGAAAAATTTCTGTGATGAAAAGCTACACTCACATATATACAAGCGCAGAAAACCGGCAGATCTCCAATGAAGGCGCCATACACGATGAGTCTCCAAATCAGTGAAGTATATCCTTCAAGTTCACATTCACCTTCAAAGTGGGGCGTGTTTTCTGATATAGTTTATGATTAACGATTCGATTAATTTATAGACTTTTAAATATAAGTTGATGTTCTAAAAGTAACTTAGACGTCTTCTACAAGGAAAAACGAAATTATTTGAAGCCGAGTTTGAATAATTCTCAGTTTTTAAAGCTAAAAGCAATGAAACTCATATTTTATATTAAAACATATGTATGTTTGAAATCTGTTCATGTAAATAAAACCTTATTTATATAAATATTATATATATATATGAGCAAGTAATAATCATTTACATTTGCTTACATCGTGTATTTACATTTAGGTATATTCTGCTTAAATTCTACTGCATTTACAATTTCGAAAATTTACTGAGTGTTGACAAACGTGACATTATATACATTGTGAATATAATTATAATTTTTAAATTTTATTTAATAAAATTAAATTTCATAATTGAGATTTTTCTTACTTTTTACGAATTTATTTCGTAATGTCTAAAAATTTCGACTGTTTACTAAGGAAAAGTGGCATTTATTGAATAAGAAGCAACCCCATTTTATTAGGTAGAAAATATCAACACTACATGGATTAAATGCAAAGTGTACCAGAATATCCTAAGAAATCGCAGTTTAAGAAATATGTATTTGCAATTTTTTTTCTCTATGGAGGGGCATGTTTATTAAGAATTTTAAAATTACATTTACTCACTTCCTATGTATCAAATTCTCATAAAAATACTTATATGGAATTCGTGAAAATCTCTTTATTTTTAACAGCAAGTTCAAACAATACAAAATGTAAAGCATTTCAAAGTCTCAGTTAGCTTTTGTTAATTTGAGTATTTAACCTTAGAGAAGCGTTAGTAGAGATGCGAAAGACCATACAAACACACACACATTTTTGTTTCGTGTCAAAGAACAGGTCTACCATTTATAGGCCATTTTCTTAAACATAATGCTTCTCCTATGGAATTTCTATTACCCTCCTTAAATCGATATGATTTTATCTAGCTGAATACAAAAAAAATGTATCTGAAAGGGCCAAAAATAATTAAAGTTTATGTGAAATTACATTCTCTCCTTGATTTTTATGAATGTTTTAGAATATTTTTAAAGACCAAAAAACTCGCAAACGAATAATTAAAATACGCGTAGAAATATTCATAAAGTTCGGCAAGAAAATGCAATTTTGCTGAAACCTTCATTATTACTTTTTGTTTGTTCGGATACACTTCTTTGCTTTCAAATAGATAAATTAATATAAATGTGAGATGGTTGTAGAAATTTCATAGGATTAATACTATGTTAACGAAATCAAAATAATCAGTGGACGAGAGCTTTAAAAACAGAAAACTCTTTTGATTAAAAATTACATGATTACACAAAAATTTGGAAAATTCATGAATTTATAAGCATGTTGTGTATGGGATGGTAAGGGATGTATACTTATGGATTTCTAAGAAAAGAGAAATTCAATGAATAGATATTATTATTAGTTACAACATTCGGATTTCTATTTCTAACTTAGGTAATTTTTGAACCTCCTTCATGTATACAAATCTAGACTATACTTTTATTAAATCGGTTCTGGCAACCTATATATTGCGTGCAATAATATATCATTCATCAATAAATTCGACTTAATCTATATGTTCTGCTTCTAAAAGGACTAAAAGGATTCTTTTCTGTATAAAATTTGAAAATGCAAACGACATTTTCAAATGATTTTCCATAATTTAACATCTAAAAATACTCGTGGACTTGTAGAAAAAAATTAAAATCGTCTGACGCAACGAACTTATACGCAACGAAAAGAAGCTATAAAAATAAGAATGAACTTTGTGTGTGGGTTAAAGAACCATAATTTTGAGTATTAGAGATATTAAGTTAATGCGGACTGTGAAACGACTGACATCTGAAAACTGAAATGTGCAACTACTGAAAACTGCTCTGTGAAACTATTTAATATTATATAAATACATGACATCGCATTTTTTAGAATTTTCTTTTAAATTCTATTGACTACATGACTGATCATATGTACTGTAGAGTAGATTACAGTCCGTATGTTTGTTTCATTGTAATAAATTAAATAGTCGGTATAAGCTTGCGTTATGGGTAAACTAAATACATTATGCACAAAATCGTGATTAATTGTCAATATCTTGTTGATTATTAAAAAAAGAAATTTATGAGTTCGGTATGGTATAGTCTATGATTTCTGAATTTCTTATTGGTAACATTTATGGATAATTAAAGATAGAATTGTATACAAATATATGTTGTGAATATATCTTCAAAAAAAATCCAGATTTATTACATTTTTCTTATCAATTTACATGAAATTCGTTACTTCAGAAAGGAAAATACCAGCTCTAACTACAGTTCGTCAAGAGTACTATCTACAGCAATATTGTATTGGAATATTATTGATAAAAATACAATATTGTATTAGAATATGTTCAAAGCAATACTTAAATAATTGGTCAAAGCGTTGTAAAAGTAAAATCAAACCATAATTCTAAAATTCGATTTTTTATATTCTCTACAACTACTTTTTCTCCCCGATTCACTCCAAAGATAACACTATAAAGATTTCACAATTCTTACAAGACTCCTGAATTGTTTCCGTTATCATTCTATCCAGTAATGTATTGTGAATATCACCAGAACAAAACTTCGCGAAGAAACCAAGCAAAGATGGCTGATAGCAGGTAGAAAATTTTCCAGCTCTAAATGATATCTCGCAAAGCGACACCATTTCTGTCAGTTCCCAGTTCTTTATGGTTAATTTTTAGCCTCCGCCACCACCAGTCAATTTTCCCCATCATTCCGATATTCGCCGTAATGAAAGTCCCTGAGGAGACCCATTTCGACCCTAATGCAATATCAAGAACGGTCGGCCTAATGTAAATTAATTCACACACTACTGCGACATAATCCTTTATCGGTCTCACTTAGCAACTACGCGCTGGCATTTAACTTACAACTCAGCGATGGAAAACCGAATTACGTTCAACTACACCGCTTCCTTACAAAGCAATAACAAGTTTAACACCGTCCCCTCCTTTGCAAACGATTTAACTGAATTCCTCTCGTTTCATTCATTCGGGGTCTGTGGACGCTATGATTTAACTCCATTAATGGTCCCCGCCTTAATAACGACCGACTAGTCAGGAGTGTAAGTGGGAAGGCAGCGACGCAAGCAATTGTTGCCCTTTTAATGCTCCTTTTCTCGTTCGGGGGTGTCTGGGAGATTATCTTGGTTTTTCGACCCTTTCTTCTAACGATCAGCGAGAGAGCATACGAGTTCCTTAAAGATCGTCTTCTGCAGATTTGTTTTCAGAAGTATATTGCTGGAAGATGTAATAAGTCTACAAAGATGAACTAATAAATAAGAACTGCAAGCAATATTTCTTTCTCGATCCTTATAAGGCATTGTTTAACAATGAAATATTTCGGTTCTTGTTTGACTTGAATGTAGGGATAGGAATTTATGCTTTTGCTGGATGAGCTGTGCTTTCCTGCTTTCGTTCGTTTTTAAATAACTGTTCTTTAACGCGTCCTTTGGTTCACTTGTTCTTAAGATTCATAAAAAAAAAAGCATTTAAATAAATTTGATTCTGCAGAATTACTACATATATACATTGCGCACTGGACGTGTCTTCCGAAGCGTCGGGGATGTTATTCTACCCCGTGCAGGGGGGGGGAGAGTAGTTGTTGGCCTTGATGTGGCAGTGGTGTTTCGAATCCTGGTCCAGCAAGTCCGAAGGAAAGTTGACCGGCTGTGCCTCTACCAACTAGGCTGAAAAAACGTCTCATCTGGCTAGTTAAGTAAGGCATTTAAACTTTGGCGCTGTTGTAGAAGAGAGTCTCTGCAGGCACATTTCACTGCTTACACATTCGTGAAAAAATCAAATAAGTCAAATTTTCAAAAAATCATATTTTGTAATAAATTAAATCAATGCAGAATATGATTTTTTCAAATTTTACCAGCAGACTGGAAAATAAAGCCTCTTTGTAACATATCAATATTAGTATATTTTGAAATATTCAAAACGAATTAATTAATTGAAGTTAATGCTGGAAATACAGAATTTGAGATCGTTCTCCATCGTAAATATATTAGGAATGTAAGGCATAAGTGTAAGCTCTCGAGAATATGCATTCTCAACTGTTGAAAATTGTAGCAAATCATTTGTCAATATTTTCATACTTGTTCTTCCGAGTCCCCATTGACTTTTTTTTAATTTGATAATTACTCCTATTCACTAACCACAAAACTGTTATTAAAAATTGCAATATTTACCACAGATGTATCACTTGACTAAGGCTTTGTAGTTGCAGGTGTAATATCAAAAAACTAGTTTTTCGGATTTAGCTTACAACAAGAAGCTTAAGTTTAACATAACGCTTTAAATTGGAAATTAGGTATTTAAGTTATATAGTTTGGGGCGATAAATGGAACAAGAAGCTAGGCAAGCACTCTTATCACTTAACAGCGCAATAAGTCCAAGCAATCGTTCGAGTAGACACTCAGGCAATGGGGGATTTTAAATTGCCGAGAACTGATCGAATAGTTGAAAAGAACCGAAGAGATGACTGCTGAACTGAGTCGTTTTCTCTCGCAGTATTCGCAGAGTGAAATAGAGAGAGAAAAGAACTAGTTTCTGGCAGACCTAATGGTATCGGATGTTTTCGTTCATCTAGCGAGATGATTTAATAGAACAGGTGGCTCATCCGATTCTTTTTCTTACGTGTATAGCTTCTTTTCACTTCTACTAATAGCATTCAATAAAATTCCCTATTTTAGCAGCTATTTATTCAAAGTTTAACACACCACTAAATTTTAGCGGGAGAAAGATTGTTTTAATGACTTAAGAATTATTTTAGACTCATTAAACTACGTTATATCCTATAAAAATAACAGCAATGCTATTGATAGTAATTTTATAGTAAAATGAATTTTCCTTTAAAAAATAGCGAAGAGCACAGCTATTTCGTGCAAAACTGAAAATTTTTAAAATTGAATTCCTTCTCACGTTTATTTAATTTTAAATCACTCAGTTGTTTTATGAAAGTTACTTCGGGATAGCTCTCTTATTACTGACGCGCTCTTGGTACTCCCACCCTACAATTTTCCTTCTGGTTAAACTGACCATTAATAGTGAGACTCATTCGAAATTTTTCTCTTAATTATGCACCGATGACCTAAGGCTAGTTTTCGGGCGTTTGCTGTAATTTTGATTTAAACTTAATTTTATTATGAAAAAACTTTTTAATATATTTTTTTGAAATTTTATATTTTAATTCTGATGAAAGGTGAATTTATTTAATTTATTCGGAACCTCATAAAAGCTAGCATAAAAAATATATACAAGACATAAAAAAATACAATCATAATCATTATGAATAAATTTAAATGAATGAAACTAACATGGGGATTTTTATCACAGCAACAAATGAGTTTTATAATAAAAAGAAGCATTAAGTTTCTTCTTTTTTTTACTTATTGACAACAAAGTTTGCTTTTTTTAGTACATCACTGCTGAATATCAATAACGTTGAAATATATGTTATAAGCGATAAAACGAAATACTTAAGATAAATTTCAAGTCTTTGATTTTAAATTTCGAACTTTTTAAAATTTGCAGTTTGTCGATTTGAATGGGTTTTGTTATTTCTATTTCAATCGTTTTGCTAATTTAAAAATTTTATCGCTTCATTTCAGTAATTTTTAAATATTATAGCATCACTTCCTTATAAATTAATAAAATCATCAAATCTTTCAAAATTTAAGTTTTAAAAGGACCTCTTTTGTCTGTTTATTCAAAATATTTTTATGACTTTGTTAGAACCTCTTAATTCTAATAAGAATAATTATAACAGCTAGTTAGCGATACTTGCAAACACTTATAATGTAACAAATAGCAATGCATTTATATGGTATGTTCCTTATACTATCCCCTATGCGACAACGCATAACAATATGATATACATCATTTGTAGCCGTCGTGCGCCAATGGTAGAACAGCACTGTATGTTGATTTTATGAGCTATAAAATCAACCGAGCTGAAATAAAGCTTTAAGCTAAAAGTAACGTAAGCGAGTTTCGATAAAGTATGTCGTCGTTAGAGTGTTATAAGTGATTTTTCAAATCTTCTTATAAAGTTGCGCCTTAAAAATACATGTAGTTTCAATTACAAAAGGCTGCTTTATTCGAAGCTTATTATTTAGTGACTGCAGTTTATGAGAGTAAAGATAAGTTATGTGAAATTAATACTTTTTTTCCTAAGTATATTCATACGAGGTTTGTCCAAAAAAGTAAGAGTGATAAGAGTCCCGTCCCTCGATTTACACGGTGCTCGATATACACGTTTTCGATTTACACGGTTTTTTAAATTCAAATAAAAAAAAAATGTCAAACTGTCAAATTCCGCATAATTTTAATTCATTGATTTGGTAACACCACATGTGCATGTATATGCGTCAAGATTACCTTTCAGTGCGTCGAAAAATTTAAAAAAAGGCATTCTTTACGTAATCTGAAATTAAAAGGTGAGCAAGCATCTGCTGATTCAGATGCGGCACGACAATATCCACAAAAATTATTTTATTTTATACTGAATAAATGATTGAAAACACTTTGAATTTATAATAACTAGCTCAATTTTGTTTGGTTTTTGTTTTTCATTTAATTTTATATTGAATAAATGGTTTAAAACGCATGGTTATAGCTGTTGTCGATTTACACGGTTTTCTCAGGAACCAATTAACCGTGTAAATCGAGGGACAGGTGTATGAAGAAAGAAGCAAGCATGCTTGTGTGTCTCAGTCGGTTGAAAATTCTTGTTGATTGGGGCGGCTACAAAATTTCAAAGTTTAGCGAAATTATCTTTCTTCTAAAAATTTCTCATAAAAATTCGAACATTATATTGCTGCCATATTATCTCGACTGCAATCCCCTCGAAATTCTGAACCATTTCTCGATACTTTTCACCATTGACGGTTTGTGCATTTTCTGCTTTTAGATAAATTTTATTTTAATATGATGCTCAGTTGGGAATTCCTTCGTATTTAATTTACAAGGATTATGCTATAATAATATGAAATAAGAAATTAATTAATTGTTTAAAATTATTCAAATTCTTTACATGTTATAGAAACTTTTGGAGCATTCTGTAAAGTATAATTACCATAATTGTCCTAAAAGTACTTATGAATCTCCTAGAGAAATAAAGTAATTCAAATTCAAGCGGATATGTTTGATAAGAATAGAAATAAGAAGACTTGTCTCTTGAAACTATTGACATGTAATTAAATCGAATTATTTTATGCCTATTAACACTATCGTTGAAATAATAATCATTTTATCGAATTTTATGAAGAGTAAAATTCATCATTGAAAATAGAATTATTTCGCAGCTTTAGTTTTTGTTTTGCTCCGACTTTGGTTTCCACGAGAAATAAATTTTTCTCTTAAATTCTTATTTTAGAGGCCTTAGTTTTAAACAAATGATATTTAATAATTTAGTTACAGAACTGTTACAACTGAAACTTCGCAGACTCAAAAATTTTTTGTGCTTACATATTTTACATCTTACATATTTCTCTCTCTATCACAAAAAATACAATACTTTATAAATACAACCTACTGCAAGGTTATACAGTCAATTATATTCGAAGAAAATTAATCTGATTTTGGTTTTCTACCTTATTACAGTTCTTTATTCGTCAAAAACCTCAATTTTGCACCCTATGATTGGGTAACGGAAGTTTAGTATTATTAATTATTAAACATTAGCAAATATAATGAGGCAGAGCCTAAAGATCACTTACGACTTTTTTTTCTTTAATTGTTTAGTATTTCAAGATCATATTTCGCTGTCAAAATTAATTAATTAAATTATACTATATAAAAATAGAAAAAATTACTCACCTTCCACAGACTGAATTTTTAATTGTTTTATCCCACTTACATATCTTTCTACGTCAAGGTTACCTTTCAAAAATTCTACCTACGAAAATAAATTTTTTTCTATCAGCACAGCTGCCTCACACTTATTATTTTCTTCTTCTCATTTCTTAAAAATTGCCTTAAGTCAACAATTACCCCATATTTCTTTTGTACTTCAAAATAGGAGAAAGAGATTTTAGCTCATACTTTAATTTTATCAGAATAGAACAAGATGAGAAAAATCTCTTACCTTAATTAATGTGACGAATTTCGCTAGAGCAATTTATTATTTTACATTTTTATGAAGCAATACGCTCTGTTCCTTTTCCAGAAGTTATCAAATGTATGTTGTTAAATATTTTGCCGAATTGGCACATTTTTTCCCCTTAATCATTCATAATTTTTCCGTACTTCAAAATTTTATTTGAGAGTCATTATGAGAAGTTTCTGCAAGATTTTCTTACTATTTATGATTTAATTCTAATATAATTCGGAAGTTTAGTGTTCGAAATATATAATATTTCTTCGCCTACAGTAAAAAATTTCTTAAAAATGTAACGTTATTGATTTTTTTTTTTTAATATTAAGACTTAAATAATAACTTTCCAAAGAATTGTTATATGATTTCGAGACTTTTTTAGAATCGTGATGAAAATATATCGATGCAAGATCATCGATATATTTTCGTTTAATCGTTTCTGTCACATTATAACAAACTATTTTGCGTATTAGACACATAAAGTGTATTAGACATAATCACTTCATTACGATCAATTCCAAAATATTTACCCAGTTTATTCCCTCTCGAAATAAATTGACAAAGTGGAGCGCGTCCCAAATTAAATATTATAGTAAAGGTTTCTATTTATCTGGGTTACTATACACAGATGATTCCAGATCAGGTAACCGTGGTACTGATCATGGTCACGGACTCGTGGTCGGCGGTTTTCGTCGAGTCGTGGGTTCGAACCCTGATGCCATTAAAGATCTACCATGTAATAAGACTAATGCGCATTAAATCTATCCAGGATTAAAGTCCTTCCGTTGACGTGGTGTAGAAGTTCAAACTGCGTATAGTTTTAAAATTACGAGGTCCGTCGCCAAGAGCTCTCGTGTTGATTTTCAACGCGGCGTTAATAAAACAATTACAATCACAGTCTAGATAACTAGAACTAGTTCAAGGAGCCTTCTTGTGAAGGGATATAAGTCAAATATACATTTTTTGCATGTAACCTAACAATTGCTGGGATCACTATAGTGTTCCTATGAAATTCTCCAATTCCTCTATCTCTTATAATCTACTAGTCACACTTCTTATATTGTAAGGCTATTATACACATATTACGGTTCTTTCTCAAGACGAGATACCTGTATCAAACATCGTGGTAAAGTAGCCCTAGAGGTTGAAGTTTAATGAGAGTGAAATTCCATTGCAACATGTTCAAATGATGAGAAATATTTTTAATGGTTAAGTATAATATTTAGAATAAATAATGATTCCTTAATGTCTGTATAAAATAAGTAACGCTTAGGCGAAATTTTAAGTAGAATTTTTGCATTTTATGTATATTTTAAATTTATAATGTACAGTTATTACATACAGTCAAGGAGTTGCTTTCTTAATATATATTAGTTTGTTAAAAATCTAAATAAAGAAGCACTTTTAAAAAATTAAGCAATATTTGAGGTACTAAATATAATCCATTATGCCTGATTAATAAACTTTTACTAAATTATGTTAGCACGCAATGTAAAATTAACCAGCTATTAATCCATAAATTAGAATTTCCAATAATTAGGGAAGTAATTATTTTGCCCACCATTTTAATCATTATTACCAATTAACTTCTCTTTATATTCTTTCAGAACTTTTCACTTTCGACAACGAATTAAAAAATCACAAAATAATATATTTGTGTTTTAAACATAGAGTAACGAAAAGATTTACCACCAAAACGACTATGAGCAAACATCATACATTATTTCCGGAAGAAAATAAAATGTTTTAAAGGGAAAATGCAACATATATGCATATATTAATCCACAGACTATAGCTCTATTCTAAAATTTTCCAGACGCAGAAATTTGCTTTCTGTACTTTTCATAAGCATACAGTTTTAATTTTATTTCCTAGTTTCCAGTACTTAAAACAAACATAAAATGTATATGCAAAACTCTACTGACATTTCACAATACTGTAACTCAAGTTGTTTGAATATATTTTTAAAACTATATTCTTTGCACTGTACTTCATTTTCTTCCTTTATGCTAATGGAACATCCCAGAAATCCTCTGTTACTATTGTAGTACGGTTCTTGAGTTTCTATTCTCAGGAATATTAGACCGTCTGGAATCCATTTTGGAGGAAATTGAAAGAAATTGCAAATCACGCTTGCTTAATGATTTAGTAACTATATATTTGAGTCCTGATTCTACTGATGACCCGCCTTATAACGTGTTGATGCACGGTAAATCTATTGAGGCACGCTGGCGTAGTGAGGAAGATGGCGAAATTTTGGGTATCAGATCAGGAGTCGTCCTTGTCACTTGACTATGGTTCAAAATTACGAGGTACGTCGCCGGTGGTCCTCGTGTTGCTTCTAAAGGTGACGTGAGTAAATAATCAATCAAAAGTTATTTTTTAAAGGAGCCTTTGGCATGGAATATCTCGAGATTCCAGTTATGATTATTTAAGCAAGCCTTTAATAGTATCTACCTCTCCAAACTTCCACATAGCGTCTTCCGACTAGTTCCTTCATTCTTTCGGTTATCTTCAACAGGGTTGAACCTTCAGGATACAATTTTCTCAGCATAAGATCATAACATTACCAAACTATCATTATGCAATCAGGCCACTGAAAAGAAATGTAGCAAGAAGATTCCCTTTAATCTAATTGATGTACCTTAGATTCGCTGTATTAGACCGAATATAACACGATACTTATTTGATTAATTATTTCCCGTAAGAACATTGACTCGTACTGATTTCGAGATCTAGGTAATGGAATGTAACAACTATTCTTATTAATTTATAATAATAATAAATAATAAATAAATATTATTAATAAATAATAATAATAAATTAATAAATCATAAAAATAAATAATACATGACTAATAAATATATAGATAAATAACAAATATATTAATAAATAAAAATAATAAATAAATAAATCATAAAGTAAATAAATAAATCATAACTAATAAATAATAAATATATAGATAAATAATAAATATATAGATAAATAAT
>BMAW01090689.1:243552-289729 GCA_019974015.1 Nephila pilipes | reverse complement strand
AGATTAGTCTTCACACCCGTTTCTTCATTTCATGAGATTAGTCTTCATACCGTTTTCGGAAACAGCCCGTATATGCGAAGAGACAAAGGTCTTCGTCTAAGAGTTATTGTTTATCATGACTAATTTAAGAAATTCTATATAGTGGGTAGTAGTTTTAATTTAAAAAAAAATATTCTATTATAATACATCAAAAAAATTATAAAAGACTTTTTCCTCCCCCTGCAGTGGAAACAAGTAGTTTTTTAGAAACATATTTCTATTCATCAGCTTAATTTATTCGTTGTGGACTTTCTACAAATAATATTTCTAAGGGTTTTATTTATTGATTTATTTTGAAAATTCAAATATTATTATTCAAAAGTGGTTTTTATTTTTCACTTTGATGTGAAAAAAGGTATGAGCTAATAATTCTCTTAATGGAAATTATATCCTGGGAAAACAAATTTAAAAAAATATATATTATACTTTACATTAAAAACACCACTGCTCTCATATTAAGAATGGTTCATTAATATGCATGGTTACTAAGAAACAAATGACATATGACATGATTTTGATGGTATAAAGTTAATTTCCGTTTTCTAAGACAATTACTTAGCAAATATAATCAAAATCCTTTGGCTATAATGTGACAAAATTAAATTATACTCATTACATGAAAAAGAAAGATTAGATTATTTGAAAGATTAATTAGAATTTACTTTTTAGGTTTAAATACCGATTCGCATACAAGAACAAGGAACACCTTCAAGGAGAAAAAAAAAATACAGACATTCGGCGTTAATCACATTGGATAAATTATTCATTAGAATTGATAATAGAATTAGTCGTTCTCTTAATGTATTCCGCCATTTTTTTTTACCACCAATGCTAATCAAAATGGCGAATATATCCCGTCCGTTTGGGATTCGTAGAATTCGCGATGTGTTCACTCAGAAAATGCAATTAAGCAACACAATTAAGCCATATTTTCTTGTTGACATGTTCCTCTTCATAAAAGCCCATTTAACCCGCGTTTGAAATTCAAATTACCTGAAAAAAAAAAAACTTTCTCCGTAAATTGAATCTTAATTCTAAGCATCAAAATTCCACCAATTCGCTGACTCAATTAAAAGAAGTGGAAAACAATGTCAACAGATATTTGGAAGCATAAAATAAAGTTTAAAAGTTGGTGATGTGCGGCTAAGGCATAAATCTGCTCCATGTTAGATTTTACTAATGACTTCATCAATACATATCGTATGTAAATTTAACTTAAAGTAAAAGAGTTAACGACTTAAAAATGCAAAATAAGAATCTTTTAAGAAAGATTTTTCTTGTTCTTGAGATGTTATAGATTACTCTAATATATCATTAGGACAGTTTAGTTTTTTTATTCTTCCTGCTATCATACACCGGTTCATGAACTTAATTCGTTCCAAGATTCGGTTCACAATCCGAAGCCTTTTCTCTTAGAATTAAGTTATTTATACATAGGTTTTATGGGTTTAGTTAAAAAGAAATAAAGGAAAATAGAGACTGTATTATAATAAAAAATAAACTCTCCATAACTAATCAGCATAGTATTTTAACTTTGTGTTGGATAATAGCTGATACAGGTTGTTGATCAATGAAAAGGGAAAGCTGTTTACGGGTATTACTTCATGAAGTGTTTACTTTTTTTACACAAATATGGGAATTATAGCCCAGAGGTATCTTAATTTTTTTTTTCATTGTCTTGGTAAACACGTGTTATTTATCCCTGAGATACTCTAGGGATCAGTTTCTATTTTCGAACCTTTTTGTTCACCATTTTTCAACTTTTTCTCCATTTTTCTTAAATCTAAAACACATTTACTCCTTGTTTAGCATAGCAAAGCCACATTTGGCTCTTGCTTTCTTTAACTCCTTTATCTTTCTCTCACATTACAGGTAATACTAGAAGAAATGTGCATTTTCATAATTACGCTGAGCAAAGTGTGTGTGATTTGCTGTTTTCTCTATTTTTTTCTACTTTCTAATTCACTAGTTGATTTGGTTGCGAGAAACCGATCCAAAGAAATGTGTCTTTTGATTTACTGAAGAATATGCATTTATAAGTAATGTAAAAAGGGAAGGCTTCTCTGTAGTAGCATGACTTTCAAAATACTGAAAGTATTTTTACTATCGTTTTTAATGAGCTGGATGTGAATTTTCAAATCTTTAAAAAATATTTATAAATATTTTCAAAAGAAAAATAAATATGCTGAAAAATTCCTTTCTTTTTAACTCTTTCAAATGTATTTTTTCCATGCCATTAAAAGTACTATTCTATAATTGAGAAGAAAAAAAAAGGAAAATTCATAAGATTGCCAAATACGCCTGGAAACTCGGAGAGGAGTGTCGACGGAAGTCTTAAATTCTGCTATAAAAAACACAAATGTGCTTCTCAAGGGTACTGTTCGCAAATCTATGCATAGTTCGTTGATTGTTACTAAATTTATCAGAAAATTTATTTGTTAACCGATTTGTTTGTAGACGGAAATATCCATAAATTGTATGACTGCATAAATAGTACAATAGTGTGAAATAAAAATGGGTATGTTATTGTCAAGGCGATATCTTATCTTTTGATTTATTTTATTCTGCGTTAAATTGTTTTAAAAAGAAAATATCGAATGCAATATAATTATATTAAAAATTTTTAAAACAATGAAAAAAAAACACACAAGATTTAAAGAAATAATTTATTAGAAATATGCAGACATCCAGAAATAATAAATGGCTTTTAACACAAAAATGTTTGAAAGACTCTGTTACATTAAGCAACATTTCTAATTCATATCTAAAGCTCTATTTTGATCATTTTTAGACTCGCAAGCGAAATAAAAGCTCTCTTGAAGGTACTAATAAACTTGCGCTTCTTATTGGAATTAAAGTGCAACCGGCCTCAGAGCTTCAGATGTAAAGAGGACACATAAAACAGCTATTGGAGCGCATTATGTTTATGAATAAATGCATAACACTGACACAATCCCAAAGCTATCAAAATGAAGACCAATGCGTGATTCCCATATAATTGTACCAGAACAATGGTATGTATAATTTATGGCATTTAACGTATCAGAGGATATCCTTTCAAAGGGTTGTACCCAATAATACCACTTCTGAATCCGGGGTGTCCAAAACCATAAAGTCCATGGTTGACAACAATACTTCTTGTGGGTACTGCAATCACTTGCTGTTGTACTACTGGAACTACTTGTTGTTGTACTACTGGAACAGTGTGAGTAATTGTAAAGGTACTGGATATTGGATTAGGGACTGGATGGACAATAACTTTAGCTGGTTGTGCAACTGGTGTGACAACGACTGGAGCTGGATGGGCAATGGGTTCTTGAATAACAGGGGCTGGATGGGCGACAGGTTGGACAACAACAGGGGCTGGCTGAGCAACTGGTACAGCTACAGGAACTTCAGGAGCTACAGGTCCTTGATATGGTGAATCGATCACTGCTGCTGCAGGGGCGCTTTTTGCGGTTCCAGGTTCATTGGTTTTAACCACTGCTCTAAATCCCCCCTTATCAGCGATGTAGTCCACCCTTCTGGCTCGTCCATCGGTGTCGATTAAGTGGTAGTTGCCTTGTTTATTGCCATGAGCATCACCAATTTCGGAACGTGAGTTTGAAGCTCCGTTAGCATCTACTATCTCATAGCTGAAACCATAGTTGCCATTACCCTAGAAAAAAATTGCACCATCGCTTATGAATAAATGTTAATTTTTATCACCTTATTATGGGTTAACTTCCTAAAATTTAAGAGTGTATGTCAGGTTTCCCACTGGTATCACAGTTTTATAATTAAAACAACCGATTGATAAACATTTTTAAAATTAAATTTTGGAGAGTTAAACTTTTTCTAATTTTATCAAACTATGAAAATTCGTAGCAATTACTTAATGTTTCAGCAACCGAAAATCCATTTTAGTTTAAAAGTGGTTACACGCACACAGATATAAACATATATATATATATATATAGTGAATTTACTGAAATGCTAATTCTCAAACTTTCACCAATGTTACTTTTCTATATATTCTCCTTTCCGATCTGCACATTTATTTTCCTCAACGAAATCAGATATTTTTAAAATTTTTTAATTCCTTTGCGATGAAAACAAACGAACCTATACCAAGCCAATTGCGCACAAATTCTTCTCATTCATATAATGAAACTTTTTTCGCCTCCAAACACCTCTTTGAGAGGTTCAAACAAAATATGTAAAAATTGTCTATTGCTATTTAAAAAGTCTAGTTCATATTTTATCCATCCTTATATATTACAAATCCAGTTGTTAGATGCAAAAAAGTGAAAAATTTAAATTTAGATATGTACAGTAATTAATTCTATTTAAAAAGACTTGCACTTTATTACATTAAATTTATTATTTTAGATGCATTCTTAATAATTAATGATATATGATGGTGTTGAATTTATTCAAAACATATTTTCATAAACAGATAAATTCACTTTAATACTTTTGAAAATAAGATCATAATATCTTATCAGGTTAAAATTTTGCTTCAAGAAGTTCCTATAAAATTGCAAAAAGAGTAAAAAGAAAAAAGAAAATCAGGGAAAATATATCAATAAATGTAACATTTTTAAGAAATTAAAATCAAGCTATTTATAAGTTTTAAACAAATGAATGCTTACATCTTCACGTCTGGTTGTAGTACTAACACCTGTACTCACTAATACACCTGTAGCATGTACAGCGGCAAGTACAGCACTCAAGAAAACAAACTGAAATGATAAGAATTATTTTCATTAAAACATATTTTAATCTTAATTTTTAAATATCTTTAAATTTTTATTTCTTAAATTTCCATGAAATTTGATATTGAGGGCTTTTAATGCGTGTTTAAACCAAGCACTAAAAATAGTTTAAAATTATTTATACTTCATGAGTTATAAATAATTTTTGTGTTTTTTTCTATGTATTTTTCAATTGCTCTTAATATTTGAAGTTTGAAAGAGAAACTGCTTTAAAAAATTAAAATTATTCTTCAGCATAAAATAAAGCATTTGTTTCTTAGGCTATTGAACTGAATGAGGAATAGAATGAAGGTATAAAAAAATCGAAACTTTTTGCATTGCAACTTTTAAATGAAGAAACATTTCAAATTTAATTTAAGATTTGCAATTTGTTTAAAAATTATTATATAAAAAAGTAATACATCCTTACAGATTTTTTTTATAACAATTGATCTTAATTTTTAATTTTTTTTATAACAATTGTGGATTCTAAGTAAAGTAGGAATCACCAGGAGCTTTTTAAAGGCAAAAAGGTTTCAAAAATTATTTCAAGAAAAATGAATGGAATCAAATAAAAGGACCATTGATAATATTGTGAGTCCTTTAAAAAAATAAGCATTAAATTATTTAAAAATTATACGATTTAAATAAAATAATATCTAATTTTTAAAGTGCTATTTAATTAAAACCCTATCTATTTCTTTCAGCCGTATCCTTCTAAAAGGGAAAAAAAATATCTATTGAGAAGATGTACTTATATATATAAAAGTTGACTAACCTCCTTTTTTGCATAGTTTAAATATGAATATGAATCGTCTTATGGTTCATTACGAGTTTACTGCATTTCTTAAGATTATTTCTTTTCCCAAAATATATTAAATGGATTTCTTACAAATATTATAAAATTAAAAAGCGATAATATTTTACTTGAATGTTACACATTTATTTGTACGTATTTCATTTTAATAAAATTATTACTTTAAATTAAAGTAATTTAATTACACACACCTATTATATATAAATCATTACTAAAACAATTTTTTTTGTTAAAGTTAATAAAAATAGACTCATCTATAAGATAATTAAACGCAAGTAATTAAAAATATAGAAAGCCTCTCTGACTAAAAATTTGTAGGTATGCTTATGAATAATAACAGTTAATAAAAATTGACTTTTAATATAAACGCAAGAAACTGATACAGCTTCTTTAACGAAAAATATTTGCTGAGTGATCAAAAATTTCGAAATCGTTCAAATTAGGAAGTTAATATACATTTCAATTTATTTTAAACGTTGTTAAAGTTAATAATTTTCAACAGCAAATATTTAAATGTCTATTTGGATTCATTATGTTTACAAAAAATGGCAATTTATTGCCTTCATGAGTATGAAACTGAAGATAAATATTATTCTAAAATTTTTATGATAACAAATAGCGAAATACTTTTGCTGTTGTCAATAGTTCATAAACTTCCTTACAAGTAAGAGAATGATACTACGTTTTAAAAAACAAAAATCAAAATGTAAAATAATTATTTTTTACCTATTCTATTTTAATAAACTGTTAATAAGATATTTATAGCAAACAGTTTATTTAAACAATTATAATGTATTCCCCTTCCAAAATTATTTATCATAAATATAAATTTAAACCATGAAACGATATCTTTCGACGGAATTTGATCCCTTTACGAGAAATTCAAGGATTAAGATACGAAATAAACATTTTGTATACATTTTATTCGATGATGATACGAGACAGACTGATTACTTCAGTAAGAAAAATGACAAATGATGTTTTAAATACCATGACGCCTTCTAGAATCCTAACAACTTTGGAGGATTTAATTTCCGATTTACGGAATATTACTTAAACTTACGATTCGTTCACCTTTGAAGGTTATTGATAATTAATAATCCGAAAGAGTTTAATTAAGAAATTAAATTTGAAACACGTTTTAAACTGGAATTTTAACGTCAGAATGTAAAAATAATTTTTGAAGTTTAATATTTATACGTTTTATATAAACAAAAACGAATCAAATAAAAGCATTACACTCAGAGGTTTTTATGAGTAATCCTCTCTCGCAATCTATTTATTTTAAACTCTTTCTACGATTTCAATATTACGAAACATCTTAAAAGATTTAATTTTCTACTAAAGGAACGTGTTATATACTAATGAATTTCTTTTCACGTTTTAGGAATTCATTAATAATTAAGTTTCAAAACGAACTTAATATATATCAAAATCTAAGAAAAAATACAAAATTATAACTTTTTCTTAATTCGTTCGAGAAAATCGTCCCAACCAAATGTATTTATATTTTTTCAACTGCAGTATCATTACCACAAGGTAGGAAAGTTGGATATTATTTTTTAAAAACATACAAAAGTAATTATTCATTCAATGAGCTATTTGAAAAAATTAAATTTCGCAGAAAAACTGTAATACTTCTGAGGGAGATATACTGAAGTATTTAATTGGAAAACAGCGCTTAGTAAAAAGAAGAGTATGAATTAATCTTTGCTAATAGTGATATAATTTAAAAGTTATTAGATTGGCATTGAGTATACTTTAAAATTTATTTACTTTATTAAACACATTTAAACTCATCATGTTATATATATATATATATATATATATATATATATATATATATATATATTAATAAGACGAATTTCCCATTATAATATACTTTATATATTCTCATCGTTTTATTATTATCTACTTTCTCATGTTTTGTTATTTGTAATCCACCGAATCTTATAATTTATATCATTGTTGTACATATGATATAATTATCTATTTATAACAAAAACTTTTTGCTTGAAGCGTGTATTATAGCTGAGATAAAAACAGGGCAAATAAGATGTATTTTTAGTTAATCAAGAACTTTAGGTTGATTTAAAAATTTCATTTATTAAATGTATCATTTTAAATAACTTATCAATTCAGTCATCAGTGTTATTGACGATTTATGACAGCTTAATTTAACTACATTGAGAAGCATGTGAACATAATTTTTAAGAAATTATTTCAATAGGTTGAACGCACACACACATCAAAGATAGTTTTCAAGCATTAAATTTTACAAATCATCAAATTACATTTTGAAAGGATATTTGCAAATAATGAATATTTCAATATAATTATTTCAAGCAATGTGTCATTCTTATATGATATTCTAATTCTTTCTCTAATTACGAATTGTTTTTCTTATATCGTGACATTATATTTGTTACATTTCTTTTGTTGTGAGAATAACCTATAAAATAATCTCCGTAACTCGAAAATAAAAAAAAAGAAAAAACTAAATAATGTATTATCTTTTCAAATTTTATTTTAATTGTATCCTTATAAGAATTAAATTAATATAAAGTAAAATAAATCGAGTTCTTTATACGGAAATGCAGAAAAGAATCTAAAGATAAAATCGGTGCTCTCTTACCTTAGCCAACATGATGATATTGTAAAGAGGAGTCGAGATGTTCACTAATGTAACATCTGAAGAGACTGTTACCCCTTTTATACCAACCCATGGAATGCAGTTTATCCGTTTAGAAATGTCGAACACCTTCAAAAAATATGGGAAAAACCAAAACAATCCAATCCCATCTGAGCAGAAGCGTAGGACTGGAAATAAAAAATCCTTGACGACAACTGTAGACTGTCTTGAAAGCAATCAATCATTTAATGATCCGATGAAGAGTAGGGAATCGATACATCGTTCATCAATTATTAATTAGTTTAAAGTCCGAAATTTGATTGAATGTTTGGACAGGGCGAGGCCAATTGTGGTTGAACGTTCCAAGAAGCGACCCCTGGGTGTGAGTGGTCAAACTAGGACAGCTGCCAGTTGGGAGAAGGACACCATGGTTCTATTAGAAGCATGAAACGCCTGCTGCTGTTGATGATTTATGACATAGATGGGCGCAACAAGTAATCGCTTTCCGCAACACACATGATTGTTGTGCGTCGTCTACAATTGGATGAAGGTGCCCGGGGATCGAAAACGATTACTTGAGTCAGAGCCAACCACAATAACATGTAATTAAAACATTACTTCGAGAAAATTGGTAATTAATTAGACCTTCCGTAAGAGTTTCGTCAAATGTCACCTGACGTGCAAGGAAGTAACTGGTGAATGACTTCTCTATTTAATATGGATATATTATGTAGTTATTATTGTTTTAGAAACATCCGCTTGCGATGCAAATGTAGCAGGTTGATCGTATCACCGCCGCCGAAATAGAATTCAAGGTTCGAAGATTGTCACTGTTATGGTCCATTACGAAACGCCTCCTGCATTAATTGAATGGATTATACGAATTCGAACAAAAAGTATTGCAGTCCGATGCTGTAAAAGGAATCGGTTCTATTAAGTAAGATACAAAGTTTTTAAATGATTAATGTCTTTTGGAGCTTATTAATATTTAATTATGCAAATTTTATATCCCTTTTAGAGGAGGCTTATATTAGGTGGTTGTTGTTTCTTCTTTTTTTTCTAGATTTTTTAACGGTGTAGTTGGTAACATAAGAAGGGTTTAAACAAATATAATTTTTTTTCATGTCGGCCTTTGAGATGAATAATTAGTTTCAGAGAAAAAGAAACTATCAAGGACGATCGTTCAATTTTAAAATGCGTTGACAAATGGTTTGACGTTTGAGTTTTGCTTAATCCTAATTTATGGATGCAAATTATGTTTGTTAAATGAAGAGTTTTGAAAAAATAAAAAAAACAAAACAAAAAAAGTATCTTTAGATTACTAGAAACAGACAAATCTTGTGAATTTAAAATAGTTAATTAAGGTCGCTTTTTTACTTCATAAAATTCGACTAATTTAATAAAATGCTTCTTTTACCAAATTTTATGCAGAAAATATTGTTAATAAAATTTTAGTCCAAGCAAAGATAAAGTATTCATTTACTGTAATAAATCCTTTTGTTTCTTGGAGCTACTTTCATTCGTTCACAAAACTAGGTTATTTAAGATGAGAGTATTTTAAACGAGATTTTAACATTATTTTTTTTAAATTTAAAATCAATTCAAACATAGCATAATAATGTTAAGTAATTCCTATTTTTATCTTTAAATCTTTTATTTCTTCATTAGAATAAATAGTTTTAGTAAAACAACTTTAAATCAATAACATCGTCTAACTTTGTCATGACAGATTAATAAGAGAGAACTATTAATTGTTATAATCATATGTAGTTTTTTTTTAACCACATAAGTCATTATACAGCACTTAACATGCGCTCCTACACACTAAATGAAATGAATTTATTTAAACGCATAGTGAATATGAAATAAGCGGTACAAGATAATCACAATTCGCTATAAGTTATTTTTATATTCCTGAGCGTACATAATTTTAATTATATACTCAACATTGAAACATATCTAAGGAAACATACAAATCCTTTTCTGAATGAGATTTAATTTAAGTATCTGTAGAGCTTATTGATAAGCAAAAGTTTGTGATAAATTCATTCATTTCTAGCAAACAGCAAAGCAAATAAACCTACCAACACGTAACCTAATTTACGTAGTAAACACTAGAAAATGCGTATGCTATGCATACGAAGAGCAGATGTCGAGTTTATTCGCTTGCCTTTCGCACAAACATCTTTTGTTTGGTGAGAAACCTCCTGAATGATCATCCAGTCATGTCCCTGACAATGAACGGGGAGAGAGGGGGTATCGAAAAGGATTAAAATATTACTAAGAAATAGTCGAGATATCTTGATAAATTGCTCTGCATATTAATTCGTTCGAATTAGAAATGTGAAAAACGGTTACTTTTAAGTCATAGTTTCGAGCGCATTCGTTCCTATCTGGTAATAAGTTCCAACGTCCTATTACTTTCAGATTATATGTTCCAATATCTTATGATTTTCAGAATATATGTTCTTATAATCTATTGCTTTCTGAATATGTGTTCATACACCCTATTACTTTATTCAATATACCACATTATGTTATTTTTTAAATATATGCAGTTACACTAATTTTGGTTTTTATATATTTCAATACCACATTAGTTCTGAATTTGTTCCACTTATACCACTTTTTCGTGGCTAAAAAAAAAGTTACGAACTAAAATTTTTCAAATAGCGTCAGGAAAGGTGCCAGATAAGTATTATAAAAGTGACAAAATTAATAGATGAATTAATATATCACTGCTGGAATAATTTCCAACCATTTAAAACTTTTATTTACCATATTACAGTATATAACGCCCTAGTTAGTATGTACATAATGTTGTAAATTGTAGTCATTATTGTTGTTTTCTTATACTGCGGGATACTTCAATCTACGACTTCATGAAACTAAACATATCAACACTAATAGCTGTAATTTACAACATAAAGTATTCTAGGATCGGTTAATATTCAGAAAAATAATTTATTTAAATATCTCGGTTATTTGTTAGTAATAATTAAAGCTTTTCGAAAGCACCTTGTGTATCACATATTAATAGAGTGATCAGGGTTTCATCATCATCATATCACTTTTTATAATTTGTCGATTTTAAATATGTGTGTGTATGACCAGAGATGGGAAAATCTCCTCTCCATAACTTATTTGCTTTTTTTTACATAGAATTGACTTTTTGTATTATATTTTAGATTTTAAACCTGAGATTTTTCATTTATTTTTATTTATCATGGTATTAAATTTATGTTTTACTTACTCTTCAAGTGATTTGAAAAAAAAAATACTTTTATATTCTGAACAAATGTTGGACTTAATTTAACAAGATTTGGCACTTGCCGCATAAAAAAAAAACTCATCACTCACGTGTACATTATATATATATATATGTGTGTGTGTGTGTGTGCGTGTATATGTTACGTACACTACACACTTATAAATTTTTTGTATGGTACTTGGTACTTAAAATATACATATTCCCAAAAGTTTAACCGAATTACTACACATATAGCCCTTCATTTTTCTTGTTTGTTTATTTGTTTCGATATAGGTTCATAAATAAAGTTAATTTACAATAAAACTAATAAGTAATACAGCGAATGGCAATAAAATAGAAATAAAACAAAACAAAATAAAGGCGTGATATTGAATCAGAATTCATGTGTGAGGTGCTTAACGAATCCTTTAATATACTCGCATCATCACGACAAATTACTCATTATGTCTGTTTTGGAAGAAAATTGGCAGGTTGTTCTGTAACAGATGTGGAGAATCGTTTTATATTAAATGGCCAAAAAGAGAAAAGAAAAACTTTAATTCGTGCGCTCCAATAAACCTGTTCTGAACAACTTTCAGGATCAAATATTAACAGAGTTATTTTATTTTTAGAACTAATGCTCTCTTATATTTCAAAATTAATTTATTCTAATCAGTTTATACCTCGTGATACTATTGAATTAGCGAATGAACGCGCACTAGTATCATGTTTTGGAGATAGGATGCATCATCCTTGTAGTTATTTAAATATGTAATAAATATAGGCATTGCATTAGTGGATATACATATGATATGCTAAATTTGAATAGTGTGACTGTTGGTAAGCTAATGAATAGTCAGATGATCATTAAAAAAGAATTACGATATTATATTAATGAAACTGAAATGATTACTTTCTACAAAATCAGATTTTATTCAGGTGACGTATTTGACAGGTAAAACAACCCTTTTATAATCTAGCATTCGATGGTTCGGCACATTCTATAACCGGGCATCAATTGAGCTGTTCGCCTTCAGATTTTCGTTCGTGGGGATTCGGGAGTTTGTTGACTTTGATAGTCAGTTTATGATACAGCGCAACTCGAATTTTTACCCAGTGTTTATTATAACCTCCAGTTTTCATTTCAGTATAATATTTCTGGTCTTCAGCGGGTTTCGCATTTTGTTTGTGCAATATTACAACTGTGTGTTTAAAATGTTAAATACTCTTGAATCCCAGCAGGTGTTCTTCAAGTGCTAATAAAACAAATGAACGTAAGCATGCGACCAGAGTTCTCGTACTAACTAAGTGCGAATGTATCGTATAAAATTTAATTTGTGTTCCTGTTTCGTAACAATACAAGGATAATTAATTAAATAAATATTCAATGTTTCAATTTAATTTTGTAATAACTGGAATAAGACGAAATACTTTTTTAATATTATATCATCTACACAGGTTCAGAATGTCCATAAACACATTAAATACAAGTTTAATTTCTTAATGTAGATTAACATCTTTGATATTCCCGTGAAAACTCTATTGACGCTAAATAATCCCATAATATCGCTAATTCGGTGCGGGTGGTCTCGAGCGTGGCGCATTCAAAAAAAGTTTACTGAGTTTATGTTCCATGTTCCCCATCTCTACAGAATACATTTATTCAAAAATTGAACACCAAGCATGATAATAAGAAGAAAAATTATCAGAATATAAATCAAGTTTTCTTTTTCTCATAAGACACTCCTTTCGTCTGGAACCTTGAAGTGTGGGACTTGCCTAGCATTTTTTGATAATTTGTCCTTGACAAAAATATGTTAAATAACGCATAAAAGAGATAAAATGATTTGAATAATATTATTTTATCTCTAATTTAAGTTTAACAGAAGTTAATTTTCACTTAAAAATTAAATTTACCATAAAAATTCCACAAATGACTTGTGGTAATTTTTTTGACTTCCAATCGGCGCTTTGTCCCTTTGTTGGAGGATGAAATTGAAAACATGATATTTCATCATTTGTAAACATTAATTTCAAGAAGTTTGAATAATTTTTTTGGCTGAAATTATATTTCTGCAAAGTGCCCTTTTCATTGATTTTTTAAATGATTAAAATGTTTGGAAAAATTTAGCATAGACTTTTGTTTTGCGCATGCATGCCCAAATCTTTATGCAGGATGGCTCGAATAATTTCTTTTTAGATGTTCTAAAACTCTCCCATCATTCTCAGTGTTACATGACAATGTGTTTGCCACGAAACTACACACTTTTTTCAATTATCTAGAGTATCCTGGATTAACTTGGTCTTTCATTCGTAACACTTATCCTCTTCAGCTTATATTTTCCGTTCAAACATCGTTTGTGCCACATGAAAACAGTTATACATACAAATGACCTAAGGCTTGTTTCATCAATATGTGTATTTCTGAGGCACTTTGATCATATTTTGAGTAAATTTATAACTTCTCTTTGTTCCGTCTTAATAATTCTACATGAAAATCTTACATTACTCAAATAATTAGCCGAATCTTTTAAGTTATTTTAATAAATTAGCGAAACGTTTGGCAATTCTCTAGCATTTAACTGAGGTTTACTCAGCATTCGCAGTAACACAGGGGTGCAATCGCAGGCTGAGATTTAACTCCAGTCTTAAAACTTTTTTGATACACCATGCAAGTGCGATGTTCACAATCAATCTAGGCATATTTAGAGGAATAAGCCCCCAGATAATTATTTCGTCGAATGTTTATAAACATCTTAATTAGAAACAGTATGAGAAATCTCGATTTTAAAACTGGGTCAAATGACTAGGATCTCACCATTCTACAACTTCCATATCCACCAATAAGAGGACTTTAGCCGCGACAGAATATACATTTGTCAGCCCATTACGCGATAGGTTTTATTAGTATCAGGACTCGAACTTACGACTCAACGGAAACCTCGCTGCCAAACATGCTACTTACCCCGACTGTTCTCGACATTTGAAAGGCCATCAATATACATTTCGATGTCGAATATGTTGATTCATGTGATCCCATTACAGGCTCATAATGGATAGCAATGAGAACCGATGCGCCTTAATTTGTAAAAGTCCTCGTACTCATCAGGAGCGGAAGGTGCCATTTCAGGTGTCCTCGTCACTAGATCGAGACTCAAAATTACAAGGCTCGTTGCCAATACCCCCCCGTGTTGCTTTTGGTGTGACGTTAATAAAACCAACCGATCAACCTTGTAGGCCTGTGAGGATACGGTGTGAAAATACTGCGTCCCTTGTATCTTTCTCGTCATTTGACCATTTCTCAAAAATACAAGTTTTTTCGCGCATTATTACGAAATTTGAGAGATGAATGATTGAAAAGTGAACCCTCCTGCCCACAACTTTTTTATTTGTCACGTGATAACCACAATCATGTTTGTCTCTGAAAGCTAAAAGTATACTTTATGTAATGTACTATTCACTTTCATGTATAATACCATCCTTTTGACGAATTTGTGTTTGGCTAGTCTGGCGAAACTATCGGAGAAGAATTCTGATGATTGTTGTGGACAAAAGGTTTTAATAGAAGCTTTCTCTTAGTCGTTAGAACGAAAGTGATGTCACTTGAGATGTTCTTATGTGTTTGGAAAGAGATGAAAGTCGCAAGGTGAAATAACGCTTCGTAGTTTCAAACTCATGTCCTTATGGATCGCCTTCTGCTAAAGTTCTCAGTACACCAGCGATACCCGAGAACAAAAAATAAACAATTGCGTTACATAGAGGAAATAGTGAAAATTGGGTAATAAATAAAACAAGTATGAACATAGAAATATTATTTTTAAATCAAACCTCTAATATATGTAACCTACACATGTGTTTAAATTTAAGCTAATTAATACTATTTACGTGATAGTGTGTCATTTGGGGAAAATTGGAAAATAATAAAGAAATACCTAATAAAAATGTTTCATAAGTTAAAACGTCATCTAAATTCTCATAATGCCCTAATTTGTTTCAATAACTAGGCTTCTATATTCTTAAATAGCTCTTTCAAATGTTTGTTATTCATGTTTTTGTGATAAAGGCTTCATTATGCACTTAACTATTTTTTTTAAAAAAAAGTTGGACAGTTTTTAATTCTATAGATTTCATAAAAATTAGTTTTGTAAATAAAGCAAATTCTATTGTTACTTTTCAGTATTTTTCTAAAATTCGAAGAATCAGATCAAAACGGAAATAAATTATTCATATACACAAAGAACAGGAAGCAAAATCTTACATCACTTGAGAAATGTGCTTTATTTTGTTGCGTTTTCTTCTTTAATTTTTCTTTATCTTGCGTTTCCCTTGGCTCATGAATAATGAATTATCTTTTGAGGAAACGAAGAGAGATTTCTATTTAAATACGCAATATTTTGTTAAAATGAAGTGAGAAAAATTACAGATTCGTACTGTTGATCATCGTGCAAAAAAAATTGAGTATTTGTTTTTAATTTTCTCAATTTTTAAGAAGATATAAATGATCTTCTAAAGTTCTCTGCCAGATTGGAGTGAGTGAGTTAGATACTGAACTAATTAATAGTAGTTTAAATTCTCAAATAAGTGAATTAAAATATCAATTTAAGAAATAGTATTGCAAGATTAAAAAGCTATAGTATTTTAAAAAAAGTAGTTTTTCATTTTTTTTCATAATTGGGATAAATATGTTATTTATTTAGATTATGTTACTTATTGTAGTTAATCAAAAATAAAAAAAAATCATATTATTCAATCAAATATTATACTTTTAAAACATTATACGCTGTCAGTTTCACAAGAATGGGAAATAACAACACCGGTAAAAAGAAGTTTTTTGAACAAGGGTTTTCTTTTTAAACTTCACAATAAGCGTAACATAATTTTTATACCTTAAATTTTAGGAATAAAAGGGAACGTTGAGTCAAATTGAATTTAGTCAATAATTAGTTTTAATAATTTATTTTATTAAATTTATCATGTATAATAGATACGCGCAAATTTTTTTTAGCTCAATTGAGCATTATGTTAATCAATTAAGCTACATGTAATTAAAATTAAAGCAAACGATAAATTATTAAACGATGGATTTGGGGACTATTTGGCGACTTGGCGAGAAACTTGGAGTAAAATTTAGTTCTTTAAATAATTAGTTTAATCAATGAATTTTTATTAATTATAGTTAAATTATCATATTGTCATCTAAAACAATCGTGTATAGAAAATTTCAGCTAGAATTTCTCTGAAATGTGAGGAAAAACCTTTTAAAGTTTTGAACCAGACAAAGTTACGATGTAAGTTAAAGAAAACCCATTAAAAAGAACGTTGTATGGATATGTTAAACAGTATTTAAATTTGATATCAGTGCCTATTCAGCTATAGATAATGTGTTCAGGACTGAATTTTTTTTTTTTAAATCATTTATTAGTCGAATTCTTATATTTCCCCCCTTATTTAACATGTTTTTGATGTATTGGGCCCAAAGCAATGATTTTCCTTTTCCTTTTTTATAAGAAAAGTTTTATGTGTAGTATATATTTAAATTTAAGAGCTCTAATACACTTTCAATTTCATTGAATTTTAAATTGATATTATGACATACATTTTTCATACACCTGATCAAATTATGCAATACAATACTCATCAGCAAACCATTAAATGTCAATATTAAACAGTATATTTGAAGACTACTTCTCTTAAAAAGTCTATAGCATAATCTTTTGCTAACGTATATTCAAGTTTTTAAGTTATCAAGTAAAGTGCACATTATACAGAAATGTTAAAACAGATCAAGTGAACATAGAATAATTTTTATGTGCTTCAAATTATATAAGAACATATTTTTGGACAGTTATTTTTCTTCTAAATTCTCAAAAAAGCATTGATTGTTTTTAATTTAATCGTACCTTAGAAAGTACTTTGGATTATGTATATCTTAAAAGTCGATTTATCTTAAAACATTTGATGCTTCTTATCATTAAAAGGGGGGGGGGGAGGAGCCTTAAAATTTTCAAAAATAGATTTTTTCAAAATAATATTTTTATGCAAATTGGATTATTTTGAATGCTTTGACGCCATTTTTTGATATTCCTATCAGTTGCAAAGAAATAGTCATTCAAAGAGAAGTCACTTTGAATAGCTAAGTGTAGTCAGAGAATCAAAAGTATAGATTACTTTTAGATTTGTAAATCACTTGTCCCTTATAGCAAGATATTGTTAAAATTAAGAATTTTTTAATAATTATAAAGGTTTTCTTATATGAATAACTAAAATAAGTGTTAAATTATTCAAACTTTTAGATTTACAATATTTTTCTCGAATTTGTCCCCTTCTTTTTACATTTAAGACAATATATATAATGTAAAATGAGCTGTACATAAATGATAATGGTTATACACTTTTAAAAAGTTATTTTGTGTAACTTAAACTTAAATTTTAGTCATTAATACTGTTGTATTTTGTAAGTATGTGTATATATCAAAATGCTAAAAATGTCGAAACAATTGCAACAGGCTTTGTTTTTAATATTCGAGGCTTACAAAGTGAATTAAAACAAGTGAATAATACGTTTATATAAAGTGTATTTGTCAAATTATTACTTAATTATTATATGAGAGGCTTTTTACGTCGGCTATTATAGTGGGTTTGAAATTATTCAAATTTCTAACTTTAAAGTAATTTTTCTCACAACATGCTTTTTCCAAATTTCGCATAAAATGTATGAAATATTAATCATTAGAAATGTATGAAAATTTGTACATATCTTCTAATTATTGTTCTTTAGAACCTAAACCTAAAATTTAAGTAATGGGACAGAAAAGGTTTTTTTAAAAAAAATTAATTTTCAAACATTTCAAAATTTTACGATTTTTAAATTTTAATATTTTTAAAAAAAATTAAATAGGTTTTTTGAAACTAAAATAAGTTCAGCACCTGAAAGCAAATGTTGAGTTTAATTTCAGACTATTTTGGTGGTATTCGCATTATATTTGAACTGTACGCTGAACTTAAAAGTGAAATTCATATTTCTCGAAAAACAAACCTTGTTTTAGTTCTGGTTTAATACATCTTCTACGTTATGACACCGCTTCATCTACAGCATCTTTTGAACAATTACTTCCTTTGTTTTTACGTCTTCTACTAACTGATCAGTATCAATTGTTGCTCACACTTTAAAACGAGAGATCTAGACAAAAAAATTTACACAAAAAATACAAACAAGTACATTTCATTTTGAGAGAAATGGAGATCGATATACACAAAATAAAAATAGAGTAAATGTCGGAGCAACAGGAAGCCTTGACATTATCCGGATAAAAGGTTAATTTGAGTTAAAAGGTTAATTAAGCCGCAATGTCTACTCAGGAATGATGTCACAAGATTTAGCTTATCAAAGAGACCAAAATAGAACAGTATGTAAGATAGACTCGCGGCTTATCGAAACCGCCTGTTAATGAGATGCGACAGTATATAACATGAAATTTTGGAAATATATGCCAGGAAATTAAACTTTGCTCCATTTCTTATAGATTTTAGAGTTGATGATGTAACTATATTATTAAAATAATTGTAATGACGAAACAAAAGGTGGATAATTTTCAACTATCTATTAAAACTATTTTTTATTATAAGAAATGTATAGCGATTGGTAGTTGTCATACGTATTTTATTCGTATAAATTTCAAATCTTGATTACGAATTCGTATTTTAAAAGCAATGAGATAAATTACGTTAAATGTTTTAATAGCAACTATTATTCACAAATAACGAGCTATTAACATTGATGAAATGTTTATACGCGTTAGTCATATGTTCATTACAGGTAACAAAATTGTTAAATTTGGTTAGGTTTAATTGCAGGTGTTAAATTAACTATATGGAGTAAGACACATGGAACGTATTTTCACAAGCCAAATTCGAGGAAAGAACGTGGGTTCACTAGAAATAGTAGAACCTAAAAAATAAACTAAAATCGTACTAAAGGGCGTAATATCTATTTACTACTTCTTTCTACTGCAATTATTACGCTTATTTACAGAATTGCGAAATTACTCACTCACTTGAAGAGAAAATCATTCACAGATATTAATCAAGTTCTTTTATTCGGATTAACGAACAATCAATGTTTAACTTTAGACTACTTTATTTGTGTTAATTAATCTATATACGAGTGTGATTTAACCTTTAATTATAGTAAAGATTAGTTTCCATATAAGTATTGAAAATAAGAGTTTGAGTCTCTAACCCTTTGTAGATCCTTTTTGTCCTCACTTTCAAAACTCCTTTCTCAAATTAGGTCTGATATCGATGTTTCACTCGATAGCATTAACACAGTATCTTCAAAACTTATTAGATAACCTATCCTAATATAAACCCCTTCTCTGCTTATGTTTGCATTTTCTCAATTCTGTTTATTACATTTGAATACCTAATACAATATATATAAGACACACATTTTACTTATTGGAAAAAAAATTCAATCCACAAAATATCATAAGCAGTCCCGAAAGTTTTAGTAGAAGGAAAAATCGCAATAGAACCCGCGTCATATGGGAAGTAACACAACACAAGAACGAACATGTTATATGCTTCAATGAAAATTAATGTAATAATATTTTTTGAACAAAAAAGGAATTGATCTCACAGAAATAGAGACATTTATAATTTTTGCTAAAACCAGTTAAAATACCAATATCATGTCGGTGAAAAGCACTAAGAACTGACATAATTTTAGTAAAAACTCTTCGTTTCTGGTATTGCGTATTTAGTACCAAAGAATAACTTCATAAAAGTGCCAAGTGATGTTGATTAATGATTGCTTCCTTCAGGGCGATTTGCATATTTCCTGAGGAAAGGACATTAGAGGTCGTCCATCGTCATGCTATCTCACTTTTTTTCGTGATGTCTCTTGCATTTGCCAGTGATATGATGAAAATATTCACTTTGCACAAAAGAATTTGCTCGGAGGAATGGCAAAAGTGATTATTTGACATCAGAGTCCTTGGTGATTCCTTAAAATATTTTACTTATTATCGTTTGAAATTTGTTCCTTTTTAAAGCTCCTACATCAAAGATTAAATGAAGTGTATACTTTTCTCCAAATGTAGAATTGGTGATATATTAAATATTCCTTTTAATATTAGCATGGCCATTTTCGTTTCCGAAAATCTAAAATTTCAACCTGTCAGGTTAAGAATGTTTCATTACGTAACAATAATTTTCAAATTACGTTCATGGTTTTACTTAGAATTTTTACCTTAATTTTTGAATGATTTGACTACATTAGTGGTATTTTGAAGGATTGTTTTGACTGAAAACTGTTTCTATTTTATTTTCTTCTATTTCATTTTAAGAACTTTTATTTCAGTGATATTTGTGCAGAAATTACCAGGATTGAGCTAGAAAATAAGAAATTAAAAAAAAGAGAATATTTTAAGCTTTATTTTAATACAATGTTTCGAAATAGAATATATCTCGTTGAAATTTTCTGGCTTTTATGAGTTGTTATATTTTGCGATTATAATTAAGTGTTCTGTTGCATACGATCCAGTTTTGATATTGAATGTAGTCTTATGATTATGAACTAAGAGTAGAATAGTTTTTGAGGATTAAATAAAAACCAGAACAACTAAGTTTATATCTAATAAATTGCAATTCACTCATGAAGATATTTTTTAGTCATGTGGAAATAAATTTATAAGGACATTTAAAAACTTATGACATGGTTTCCTGGCGTTTGATAAAAACAAGTGCACAGTCGTCACGTCAGATGGCGCTGCTGGGCTCTCTACAGAAAGATATATGTAAAACTGAAAAATGAGAAGGATAAGAGATATATTAACAAAATATCCTCTTATACTTTTCCTCTTAAATATCCTCTTATACTATCCTCTTGAGGGCTAAGCACAAAACTCTAAAATTTAAAATTGTGTGAAATAGAATGTGTGTTCTCCCAGATATAATTAGTTATTCTGTTTTATGTAATCGAGAAATTATTCGATTAGAACTGGTATTCTGTAAAAGAATGTGAAACAGCAAGGTTTTAAGAATTCCTTTTAACACCAGAATATATTAAAGAATCAATCAAGAATTTAAAAACATAGTGGTCAGTGACTTAATTTATTGCCGAAGCTTTATTAAAAAGGAAATCTAAAAATAATTACGTAATTTTTCGTTTGTCATCTTTATTTCTGTTCATTGAAAAACGAGAATATCCAGCTCAAATAGATGATATTTTTTCTTTTATTGTTGGATGTAGACGGTACATATATAAAACATTATATTACTTTTAAATTACATGAATATAAAGCATTAGTCCAACAGGTGACACAGTAACAACTTTCATATAAAGGCATTTTCTAACAACTAATTTATTAATATTGCTTATATTTTTATTACATAAAAGGAGAATATTCAGCAAATTTGAGAATTATAAATGATTGCCTTGATTGGTACATTTTATTTTCTACTCGAGAATGTAGTAATCAGCATGCAACTACGAATAAATAGTTTACATTTGGTTTTGAAAATAGTATGGAATGGTCAGCATTTTAAAAAAGACGATCTCGAACACTAGGATTTGATTTTTGTAAAATTCAATATCTTCATATGGAGAAAAGAGAACACAAAAGAATTGAAAATATAATTGTAAGACATGAAATATTTTCAGGTAATTACAAGTACTATTTAAACTTACAAACGAAAAGCATTTATAACTAATTTTATAAAAATAAAAATATATAAGATTATGATTATAAAATAATAAATATAATTATAAAAATATATTATAATTATTAAAAATATGTGTTTTATAAATAATTTTAATAATAAATATGATACTCTCTGCCATAATTTAAATTTTATCGAAAGTGCAAATGAGTTATTAGCTGCAAGAAATGCTTTGCACATCCATGTAGCTTATTTTTTTAAATAATTTTAGCGCAATTTATTTAATTATTTGTACACTTTCAACTCAAAATTTTACATAAGCTGCAAAACTGAAATGCACTGATTCACTATTGTTGAGAAATATCTTTCTGTAACAATAAATTGTTTACAGGAATCATCAAAGGAAACTAATGAAACATAGTCAATCATATATATAAATGTTAGTAGAATAATACTTATTATATGTTAAGTTTATAAAAACATAACCACTAACATAGTTTTAAGAAACCACAATTATTTTAGTTTTAAAATATTAGCAAATACTCTGTAAAAAAAACTCGAATGAAATAAATTGGTTTCTGTAAGAACTTACAATTACCAAAAATGTTATGATAAATCCAGGAGGCTTTACTGGAAAAAAGAGCTTCAATTGATCATGACTTTTTTAATTAGTTTCCAAATTTTTATAATTCGTCTTATAACTTAAAACTACGTACATCTCGCATGTAATGCGCTGTTTACTTTTTGCATAGCCCTTAGCCCTGTGAATGCGCTAGCGCAAATGTGCTGCTAATCGGGAAAACACGTAAAAGAACTCTAGCAGTTCTTATGCACCTCTGGCTTAAATGACAACATTCGCAAGAGATGTGTATACAAAAAGGATGTGCCTTAACATAACAGTACACCTTCAAAGAATATATATATATATATTTTAAATTCATGCAAAGTTTGCCAATAAATGCCAATTTTATGGCCTTATGGAGCTTCAAAATTATAAAATAATCCAAGAAAAGTTTTCTTAGTGTACAATTTTACTGTCAAAAGGGCATTTTATACAAATATAAGCAAAATGTAAGATTTTCCACAAAACATAGTCATTAAAAAAAAAACAGAATATAACGTTATCTCGAGACAGACTATTATTTTGATAATATAGTTCCTATGTAATTTTAGTTCTGAAATTTTTGAACCGAAGTTTATGGTAGTTTTAGTTCTGAAGACTGAAATATCTTAAGTCATTGTAATTTTCTCTTTATGACAATATAAAAAATTACTTAATATAAAATCTCACAAATAGTCTATGCTATCTATAGGTATTTGAAAAGATATATATATATATATATATATATATCATTTTAAGTTTATTTATACATAACATTTAGAGATATTGTGTTTTGCAGGTATGAAAAAAGTCGTTTCTAGAGACTTTTTGGCTAGAGAAATTCATGATCAAGTAATATATTAAAAAGGCTGTAATTCAGCTTCTAAGTAAGATAGAAACAAGATTTTCAAACATATTTTTTAATATAAGCGATTGATATTTTAATATGAGATCAGAAATTAAAAGAAACTGATATCTTGACCAAAAGTTGTGTTTTAAAGGTGTCCTGTCACCTTAAGGTTCTCATTCATCTTTGGGAAGAGTTGAAAGACACTAGGTGAAAGGTAGGGTGCAATGGCACATTGCACCCTATCTTCACCCTCATCTTCATACAGATCGTCATGTTCTTTGTTTCTTACCACACCAACGATACCTGAGCAATTGCATAAAGAGCATGTGTATCTTTTGAGCATTATAATAATTTTAAAAATCCGGTAAAAAGGAAAATAGTTTTGGAAATGGAGGCATTACTTTTCAATCAAGATTTGTCTAAGGTCTCGTAATGCGATCTCACGCACGTTTTCCATTTTATAACTTTTGGAACTATTTTATTAGGTTATTTGAATTGAAAGTCTTACCTTGTCAAGGAAACGTTAGATTACTAGCGTAATAAACGTGACATAAATTATCATTACTACATAAGAAGTGTAATGAATGAATTAAAGAGATTGGAGGCATTAGAGAAAAGAGGAGATACAGAAAGTAGAAATATAAATGAGCACAAAATATAGGTGCGACAAGGTGAGGAGGAATCATTAAAGAATGAATACATGACTCGAAACCTGTTACTAGAATTATAATGGAATATGATTCAGTCTATTCAACCCTACTATTTGCTGTTATTAGGATAAATAGATATTATAATCTTTGATTTATAATTTGAATAGGTGAACACCCTACATTATTAAATTAATCTGATATATTTATTCCAGTCTGATACTGACATATTATTTCTTTATATTATTACTTAAATATATTATGATGTGATCTTATATTTTTTATATAAACAAGGTGCCAATTCGCTAGAAATTCACAAAGTAAAATATAATTATGTGCTCTCGTTAATTTTTCTTTACAAAAATGATTTTTTTTCTCTGCAGCTACTTAAGATTCATAACAACACATTTCTCAGAAACACAGGTAAAATCCTTCCACTTAATCCTCCTCGACAAACAATATATTTTCCGACGTTTCCACTTTCTTACCTTTCAATTCTTACAATAATAACTATTTCACCAATTTAGTCTTATATAAACATGATGTAAGGAAAAAAAGTAACGAAATATTCATTTCTGACGTTAACTAACTACGAAATCGAAAGCCACTTGAGAGTCATTTAAAAAATGGCGAGAAATTTTGAACGACGAAATGCTGCTGCTACCTCCCCCCCGCCCTCCTTAGCCTCAAAATTTAACCAGTGTTCCATCAAAAATGCTTTTCTTTCTTAACGATGCTTCGGACCATTTGTGGAGTCAAGTTCTCCAAAATATTCGCAATATAGTTAAAGTAAACTCAATCTATTTTAACTATCCTCTCAACTCCAGAGAACTTGAGGAAAATGTTTCGGGAAATTTAATACAGTTGGCGATGAATATCAGAAGGGAGCGGGGGATTAAAAAGACTAGCAATGGTCATTCATTCTAATAGGAATAGTCTTTGTTGTGAAGTGGTGCAACATTGTCGCCTGCATATTCTTCCTCTATCTTTACTTTAAGATTATCATGGGGTATTACGTTTCTAGCGCAGGTGGCTGTAGGTTTGGTTCATTCTTGGGTACTAATATGAATAGTAAAGTCGTTTACGTTATATTGCAAGACGTACACTTTTGTAAAATAGTGTTAGTGATTTTGTAATGTAAATATTATGATAAGAGTTGAGATGGAGATTTACAGAAATTAGGAAATTTGAAATATTAACGCTGCGTTTAAACGTAGCTAGATATTTGTAAAAGGATATATACATGTATATAATGCAGAATTAACTGCTCGCATGAATTTTTGTATAAAGTCGTGGAGAAGTAAATAGACCATTTTCAAAATTCTTTTATTTAGTCGAAGGAATGTTGGATATTACATTTTCAGGAAAGGAATCTTAGGACGATGGAGTACACATGTGCGTGGTAGCAAATTAGGATGTAAAAAAAGAACATCACTCAAACGTTAGGTTTTCAAACACAACAAACTCTGAAGTCATATTCGGATAGAATGTTCTGGATAATATTACCGTCGAGAATTAAAGTAAAATTCATACGCGTGAAGGTTGGATTATATTAATTTGTAATGACGTTATAATTAATTATAATTAAAGAAAGTTATATTGCGAATCCATCAAGTTGTTCATGAAGTCTCATAGCAACCACGTTCAGTAATGCTTGATGACGTATTGGCCGGCTTGGTTGAGCACCTAATTTGATTAGGATTTTCCAAACGCAACTTTTTGAGGAGTCATATAGTTTTCATTCCTCTCTCTTGTGCTGTTATTCGGATAAGTGTGTGTGAGGGGGTATGATAATATATATATATATATATATATATATATATATATATATACACTGGAAATTTATGAAAGAATAATTTAAAATATTTAAAAAGACAAAAATCCAGATAGAAATGTAACAATGAAAGAAAAATAAATGAAAATATGGAACCCAGCAAGTCAAAAAGCAATATCGGGCTGAGGACCGATTAAGTGGGGTTAAACTAGTTTAATGGTACCAACCTTCCCCCTTTGCGACTTGGTAGGCTGAATTAGGAAATCCAAATTGCAAAAGAGTTCATGATTAAAAGATGCAAACAAATTCAGCGATAAAATCTACAAAAATAAAATCTATAATTCCTGGTAGGCTGAATTGGGAAATCCAAATTACAAAAGAGTTCAATGATTAAAAAATGCAAAAAATTTCAACAATAAAATTTACAAAAATAAAATCTATAATTCTAAAAATAACCAACAAATCAAAATATAAAAATTACTTACAAAATTCAAAGAAATGAAGATTCAAATATGTGAGTAGTAAGACGGAATTTTCTTTAAGCTTCAAGATGTATATCACATACTCAAAATGAAAAAATATAACACATCATCACCATATAAATTGAAAAAAGATTTAAATCATTGTTTGATTGGTAATAAAATGTAAAAGGATGCAAACAATTGGTTGGTAATAAGTTGTATGGTAAAGGAGTATAACGGTCCAGAGAGTGAGTAAAAATGTAAGCTGTGTAAATGTAAATAAATAAATAAATTCTTCACGGCTTGACTACTAACAAGCGACTTTGTGGACCTATTGTTGTGTGGTGGATTTGAAATTGGATCACGATTCGCAAAGATGTTTAATATATTTGTGATGTATATAAGTATTTAAGAAATTTATTGGATAATCATGATCCAAACAAGATATATATATATATATATATCTTCCGGTTGTACCTGCTGTTTTACCTCATTTGGTCTGCAGGATCGATCACGGTTAATTATGCAGCCTGCCTCCCTTAAACGTTTCACAAATTTTAGGATAGTTTTCCGTGAAAGACATAGGCATTCAATACAGCCGCGATGCCAATATTGTTTTGTACCTGTCTTTACCTTAAAACAGAACCATATCATAATATTAATTTTTGGAAAATCGTTTAATGACCTTGAGCTTCAACATACCGCTCCGTGGAGATGTCTCTTTTAAAGTTATTTCATACGTATTCGTATTTATAATTCACATATTTCACACTCTAAGATAAAGTTGTGTTGAGTTGATAAGTTCTGGAACACGACTTTACATGATATGCATATTGTCCATTCTGTTTGTACAGGTCATCAGTAGAAGGATAAAATTAACAGGTTAAAATATAGATATTCTCACCCTCATATATAAGGGGGGGAGCGAAAGGGATATCCACTAAAAGGGATATGTATAAGGGGCTAGTAGCTTTGGGGAACTTTTTGTCAATTTCCCCTGATAACTACAAAATTCCTTATTAAATTCAGATACGAAGAAACTTTTGGTAGAACCAGTACTTTTATTATGAAAAGATAGTGGGAAAATTTACAAGGGGGAACTATTTATAAAGAAATATGTTACTTTTAACTCAGTTTCTGTTTAAAAGATAGAATGACAATGTTTACCATGCTCACGATGAACATTTAAACGCGCGTTGGAATTCCGAGAAGGAAATTCAGTTATTCATCTCGGGAAGTGGGAGAGTTCTTCTCCTCGATAGTGTGCTCTTCCTTTTTGTTGCAAAAAAGAGGGCGCTGCATGAGTGCAAAATTCCTGGTGCAAAACAGTGGGTCTATCTATCTATCTATCAAGTAACTGATGACCTGGTTTTAAAAATTCTATTTAAAATGCAAATAGAAATTAGCTAGAATATCCTACACACACTCGCGCGAACGCGCACGCACATATATAACACATCAATCAATAACTCCCGAGACTAAACCAGAGATGGCGCTCGTAGTAAACCAGTAACCAGGTCTTTCTAGAGTACTAACCTTCGCTTGAAACGTGTCAAAATTTTAAGTCGATCGGACCAGAACCAGCTGAGTTATCGAGGTTGGAATAAAGTCGTTTTGTAGTTTGTTTAAAAAATGGAAAAAACCGAGTTTCGTGTTCTGATAAAACATTGTTTTTTAATGGGTAAAAACACCGTGCAAGCGAAACAATGGATTGAAAAATGTTATCCGGACTCTTGTCCATCAAAAGCAACGATTTGTCGGTGGTTTGCCGAGTTTAAACGTGGTCGTACCGACACTAATGACGCGGAACGCTCGGGTAGACCTGTGGAAGCCGTTACACCGGAAAATGTGAGTGAAGTGACAAAAATTATAAGGAAAGATCGTAAAGTGAAGCTCCGTGAGATTGCTGAGATGACACACATATCATATGGAAGTGTATTTACTGAAAAAGGGTTTTTGAAGTGAAGTGAAAAAGGTTTTTTCCAAGTGGGTGCCGCGATTGCTTTCGATGGAACAAAAACAGCAACGAGTCGATGATTCAGAAAGCTGTTTATCGCTATTTACTCGCAACAAAAAAGATTTCATGCAGAAAAAAAATTGGAAAAGCGTTGGAACGATTGTATCACCCTAAAAGGTGATTAACAAAAGGTGTTATGTTGATGAATAAAAAAAAATTTTGCAAAAAAAAATTTGTTTTCAATGTTAGTCTCGGGACGTATTGATCCATGTGTTATATGTATATATACATATATCTATAATGATTTAATATTAATTTGTAATAGTTTAACTGAAAAATAATTTAATTTCTTAATTTTTCCCATTCTCTCACTTATAAGTAAAGCGTTCATTTTATTACCTGATTCAAATGCAAATTATCCTTTAATTTATGCGATCACACGCTCATAAAAATTTACTAAACATACAGTTCACACGATTGAATACCTGTAGGGATAATCCTTACAACGTTGTTAGAGGCCATGTAAATCACTCAGAATCTCTAAATATATACCATATGATCTATTACGTGTAAAAGGGAAAATTTCCTTGCATAAAAAGGAAAGTTTGGAAGAATTATCTCTCTTCTTGCTCTTCTGCGCTCTTGTGTGGCGGAGTTGTATCTCCAGCTGTGTGTGTATGGCTATGCTCTCTCTCTCTCTCACTCTTTGCTAAAACGAGAAAAAAAAAAGAATTTAAATGTGAGCTTCGATTCTTCTTATTTAATTAGTTCAAAATTTTCTAAATCGTTATATAGTTATTAGCAAGCAGGATGGTTATCTAAGTAGGGAAATATTTAGAATTAATTATACGAAAAAGGGGGTTATGCCCGACTGAAACTGTGAACTTAATATGTTGGAACACGGAAGCAGTGCTACGTCATGATGGCGCAAACAAATCAACTGCCATGGTTGAAAAAACTTAGAAGAGAGATGAACCCCTGGATTAAAATCGTCAAAATTCAAGTTCCGATTACTTGTTTCTCAAACTCTATCAACTATACATATGTACTCGAGTTATTTCATCTTTGGTAGTGTAGCTAAGTTTTCCATACATCTTTCTTTTTTCTTAACTACTAACCCAGGAAACAAATATAAATTATATGCTTATGCTAACTTTTAAATTGATTCTCTTTTAAAATTGAATTCTGTGAAAGTGAAAATTTTGAAAAAAATGTTGTAGTGTGATTTGTTGATATATGATAAGCATTTAAAATTTTGATTTATTACTATTTTGAAAATATATTACAGTTTATCTTCATTTAAAATAACAATTATGATGGAATTGCCTGATGTTTAGTTTGATTAAAATTGCTATTGGTTTAATTTTAATTCTTAATAGTTCTGATATTAAAAATTACCATATTTTAGAATTTGATTAAATGTTTTGAAAGTGGATTTGAGAAGTTTCTCGTCATGTGCTTTGTATATTTCACAAGGTTTGGAATTAGTCTGTTTTAAAAGTGTGTGATTTTAGAAAAACCTTATTAGTTGTAAATAATGCGATGATACATAGGTGAAATAATTTTGAGTTTAATTCTAAATTGATTTTTGGGATTTGTGCTTATAAGTGGAAAATAATAACAATAACATTTTATTTGATGTGTGTTGTAAAACAAAAAGTGTGTATAGATTTAATATTTCAGAATCTTTTTAGTGTGACATTTTTGGAAAATGTAAATTGAATTATTATTGTTACAAAGTAAAGAAAATGAATAAATAAGAAAATTAATGTGTGATATACTAATGAATAAGATTTAATTTTTTGATGAATATTATTTTTTAAATAATATACCAGGTATGTAAGTATGAAACCGGAATTTGCCCATAGGTGGCGCTAGATGTCGATGCAGTTACCGACATATTACGTCAGCGGTGTCTTGTTATTGTATTGATATCCGACAAAGATTTCCAACTCACAATAACACGAGTTTCATTCAGTAGCATTAGTTTATTAGAGATAAACATATCGAGTTTTGTGCCAACAAATTACGATTTGCGGACAGCACTACTTTTCTGTTTTCATCTGAAGAAAACCGCAGCCGAATCGCATCGAATCCTTATGGAGGCATTTGGTGAGCATGCTCTCGGTAAAACACAGTGTTTCGAGTGGTTCAAACGGTTCAAAAGTGGCGATTTTGACGTGAGGAACGAAGAACGTGGAAGACCACCGAAAAAGTTTGAAGACGCCTTGTTGGACGAAGACGACGCTCAAACACAACAACAACTGGCGGATCAGTTAAAGGTGACCCGAGAAGCCATCTCCCTTCGGTTCGGATCATATCATTACAATAAACGTGTTTTTTCTGTACAAAAATTCCGGTTTCATACTTACACACCTAGTATTGATTTGAATGAATATTTTGTTTTGAAATAAAAAAATATAACATACTTTTTTGAAATGAATATCAATAATGTGTTTTGTTTCGTAATGAATGAAAGTGTTTTTTTTTTTTTAAATTCTTAGTTATTAATCATACTACTTCAGTTTTAAGATATATTTTGTAATTAAAAGAAAGAATATCTAGTTCAGATTATTTGTCTGAAGAGCCGTTTTGAAGGGAGGATAAATAATTTAAGGAGATTAAATAATTTAAGTGATAAATAATGTTAATAATAAATAAATAAAATTATGTTAAATGTATCAGATTTGACTTCCGAACAAGTGTGGTACAATTTTGTTTAAGAAACCACACTTCTTCAGCTAATATAGTAAAATGATTTGGTCGAGAAACTGTCGTAAGCTAAGACAGTAAGAAAATAATAGTACAAACAGGCTTTGGTATATACATTTAGATTTCATTGAAAATATTTGTAAGGAAAATTTTAAGAATTGCATTTCCATGTCTGTTGACAGTCCTGTACCATGTAGAAGAACAAATTTCATTTTATGCATGTTCATGTATCAACACAGAGATGCAAATAAAAAATATGTAAACAATGTTTCGGATACTGTGTCACCAGTGGGAGTTTGTTTTCTAGCTTTATATGGAACAATATGCAAATTAATTTAAGAAAATGTCAAATTAACTTTTTTTGAAATTTTATGCATGTTTGATATTGCGTTGTTTGATTTACCAAATGCCACCCACACATTTCTGTTATTTACGTATTTTTATAGGATCAATAATTAATGTTTGCAAAAATTTTACTATAACAAATATTTTATACTTGTGCACAATATCACACACAACGTACAAATTGTATTCACCTTTAATATTTTTATCGTTTTATTGAAATTGTTTTTGTATTTTGTAAAGATGAAGGGATTTTTAGGCATAACACTTTTAAGTATTATTTTATAAATATGAAATTTTTAGAAATACCATGTTTAGATGTAGCTCTAGTCTGAAGTTTACAATTAAATCTTTGCTTAGATACCCATGTAAGATAAGGTAATAAGTTAGAGCCCAACTCACATCTACGTCTTGCTGAGAGAGGAAATTTGCAATGATTCAACTTTAGTTTGTAATAATTTCACTGATGAATAGTTTAATTTTCTAATTTTTCCCATCCTCTTACTTTAAAGCGAAGCATTTATCTTATTCTCTGATGCAAATCCAAATTATCCTGTAATTTAGGCAATCATCTGCTTATAAAAATTTGCAGAACATATAGTTTCTCACGTTTGAAGATATGTAGGGATAATCGCTACTAGGTTGTTGGAGGCCATGTAAATCCCTCGGAATCCCTAAACCTATACCATGCGTGATCTAATACGTGTAAAAGGAGGAAATCCCTTGAATAAAGAGGAAAGTAAGAAAAATTCTCTCTTCTGGATCTTGTGCTGTAAAATCAAATGGCGTAATCGCATCTCCTGCCGTATGGATAAGATTTCTCTTTCTCTCTCTCTCTCTCTCAGCTCAAGTGGAATAAATAGAATTGAAATGTGAACTTTGCTTCGACTTGTTTTATTTAATTAATTCATAATTTTCTAAATCATTATATATATATATATATATATATATATATATATATATATAGAGAGAGAGAGAGAGAGAGAGAGAGAGAGAGACGGGTTAGTTTTGAAAAATAGTAGTCCTTTTTAGGAAATTAAATTTCTTTACCTTTTATAGACGAAATTACATTTTTTTTAACAATTCAGTAAATCAGACACAACTTAACGCTTTTTTTAACTATAACATCGTAAAAAAAATTGAATCTTAAACTTGCTCGAAGTCTTTTAGTTATACGTATAACTTACCCGAATACTGTCTCGAACTTTTTGAACCAAATTTGTCTGGGAAGAATATTTTAAATTTCATACATTAAATTGTCTCTTAAGCTTAAATGTCTCCTTTCTCTTAAGAGGTGGAACGATCTAATTAAGTTCCACTTATTCCCATTTTTCTTCTTTTTAAATTTTTTTCCAAATAATAATCTTAGAACAAATTAAATGCACCAATGGACAAAAACTATCCATTGAATAGAAAATAGTTATTTTTTGGAATAGTAAATCACATTTGCTGAATATGTAAATCCTTCTATATAAAAATATTACGTATTTTGTATTCAAATTCCCGTTAGACGAGGGGCTAACGAAAAAAACTTATTATTATTAAATTCTGTTTTTTTTCTAAACAGTTTTATTATCATCAAATTATTCTCCATTACACTTATTTCACATGTGCAATTAATAAGGAATTTCTTGTAAGAATTTTTTATAGAAATCTGCAAAGATAGTTGACTGCTCCTTCCACCTTTATTATTATTATTTTTTTTTTGAAGTTCTATGTCGTCAAATGCGAATCTTTTCATGCCCCTTTTCATACGCATAAACAAGATGAAATTGTACGCAGGTAGATTTAAATTATGTGTTTTCGGTCAGGATGTCATGACGTTTTGGGGCAAAAACTAACTCATTGAGATACTTCTACTTTTAATGGTTATTAAAAGAAACCGAAGCGCAAATGAAGCATTCACCCTGCTCATTATCAAATCTTCTGTTAAAATTCGCTGAATCGAGCTCCAAATCTGTTTTAGCTATTTTTATAGCGAAATTGTCAATTACAGTTGATTAAATCAAGAAAAACATAAGTTAAAACTACAAATTAGTTTATTTAAAAGAGAAACTATACTTCTAATCCCGCACAACTCGTGCGGGGGAAAGTGACACTAGGAAATCGAATTTTCGCGTTTACACTCTGCATCTTAAACAATTGAACTGACCCTCTGGTTTAGAATACTTACAGACCTTTCATACTTCCAGTTTGCATAATCAATTGTAAGCAGGTTATTCATGACGGCCAGGAACATGATCGCTATAACAATCCAGTTCACTCCAGTTTCGTTTTTCCTTGAAGCTGACACCTAAAAAGAAATTTACCATCTACAGAAATGTCGTCATTTTTAAATAAAAACAACTATTCATACAACTGATCCCCTCCCTTCCAAAGCGTCATCTTTATAAGCAGTTTTCAATACCATAGCTGCTTCTTTTGTATTTATCTAAGTAGAAAGCAAAATTTTCCCAGTCATGCTTTGTTTACTTAAATCAGCCATCTTTAAAAAAAATACGGGAAGAGCGCAAAACAGCTGTTGCAAAAAAAATACTCTACAGACAGTCAAATCCGTTCCGGGATGTACTGAAAATTCTGAAAATTCTCTACAGACAAAAGCAGTACTGAACTCGTAAGGAGTTGCTCAATAAGCCCCTTGCGGGAGATTTGATACTAAAGCTCCATCCAGGTCAGATTTATTCCTGGAACTTTTGGGTACCCCTCGTAATCTCCGCTGAATATTTTGCTTTATTTTTCCGCTTAAAAGAAGAATTGATTCACAGCGTGAAAAGAGCTTTGTAGTTTTAAATGTTAAATCGATAAATAAATGAAAAGAAATTGTTCATGTAGTAACGCCTTTGAATTACTTTCTTCTATTACTATCCAAAATTAATAGAGTCACTAACAATACAGAAAACAAAACAAAGTGTAAACATTTAATCAGGCCTGAGGATTTACTTCCTACCAACGTCTGAGCCTAGTGCTTAATGTTATAACTAGGTAATGAGCCAATCGGGTTCGAGTCTTCAGAACAACATTTTGTTAAAGTTTGACTCATTGACCCTTTGCTGGCGTAGGCACTGTTATGTTGTCTTTTCTCATTGTGAACTCTTGGTTACTCTCTCTGCAATTAATTCCAGTATTTAATTTATCGCTTCTTATGAATGCATCTTCTAATTTATATTCACAACTCTCCATTAATTCCATTCTTATCTACGTAAGTTATTCTCCGTTCATTGGGAAGGATTTCTTTATTCAAACATCCCATCAAAATTTCCAAAGATTAGTTGAAAGGAAAGCGCAATAAATCCTTTTTATAAGGCTAAATCAAGCATAAAATAAATTTGAGCTTCCGATCTGTAAATGCGATATTTTGATTGGTATCTAGCATCACATTTTTAGCACGAGAATCGAAAAAATATTTCTCCACTGGTGCAATTTAATTTGTTTCTGTTTTCTACGTATTTTCTTTTTAGTTAAAGGATACAATTTCTTTGAAATCACCATAAGAATATTGGAAGAGATACTCTACACTCAATATTTTAATCACACAAGGAAGATATTTTCTCCCTCTTACTGTTCTCTGAAATTTAAATCATAAGAGTTTTTTGCTTGTTGCATATTGTATTTGCACTGTACGAACCCTTACATCGGCGTCCACAAGAATATTTTCCTTCAACTAATCTTTTAGATATTTTTATGACTAACTTGATTCGAAAGTTTCGTCTAGGGAATTATGCTAATTAGTTTTGTTATATATAAGGAAATGTTGTGAACTGATTTGAGAGCCTTAACTTAGAATTATATAAATCAACTTTGCTACATATAATGAAATGTTGTGAACTGATTTGAGAGCCTTAACTTACGAATTATATAAATCAACTTTGCTACATATAATGAAGTTTAGTGAACTGCAAGAGGATTGGAAGTAGTTGCAGGAATCAGCAACAATAGTATTAATAGTAGAAAGCCAGAGATTTTAGTAGTGGAATAAGAGAGCGAGAGAGATCAGAAGGTTTGGACTGTGATATTCGACGTTTGTTTAGGCTGAGATTGATGTTACTCGTATATTTGTGCATGACACTGACCCACTTGTAAATGTGGTTAGATAAGTAAAATCTTGAGATATCGTTTATTAGTAGACGCGCAAAGGTTTTGCTCTACAAACGAAATACATTTTCTGATTCTTGACAGTTGTAAAGATGTAATAGACTTCAGTGAATTTGTGTACTGATTCTCGATAACGCGAAATTTTATAACTTGCAATGGCACAAATTAGTACTAGAAGCGAAACTGGAGCATCAAAAAGGTGCTAAACGTCTCCCACTTTCAATAGATTTGTGTCTTATTTTATTTCAAAATATTCATAATTTGAAAAGTTACTTCCTTGATTCTTACATAACTATGGGATTCAAGAATTAAGAGAAGCGTTATCGTAAATAAAACAAAAGGAAAGACTCTTGCATAATGTGTAATGTGTATTAAAGGGAAATTTTGAACAGATTTCATTTCGAACAATTTATGAGTATTAATAACCGATGTCTAACAATATCTAACACCCGTCTGAATTTAAAAATTTCTTCTTAGTATTTATTTAGATATTGAATTTCTATCCCCGATACAAAGATGAAAATGTTCTCAATGAATAATCGTGCTTTCTGAATAGAGTATTTCAATCTTTCTGAGACCCATACATATTATGCCATACATGAGGTGTGGTTATTAAATGCCAAAACTGACGCTGCAAAGCATTTTCTTTTAATGTCATATATTTTTACTTATTTTCATCGTCCATATACATCCATCCTCAATCTCTACTACGCTCTATACGAATCCTCCATTGCTCGAAACAGTGCTAGAAGTCTTCTGTTAGCTCCTTCAGGACACATGCCGCTTTCTCTTTCATAGCTTCAACGAAATCAAATCTTATTCCTTTTAATGCAGTTTTCATCTTAGGAAATAGATTGAAGTCGCATGGTTCAAGATCCAGCGAATAAGACAGATGGTCGAACATTGGGTCGCAGCACTTGGCTAGAAACCTTCGCAGACGAGAGAAATTAATTGTTTTGGTGGAAACACTCGCCGTAAGGATTCTTTGTCAATTTCTACAATCTCAGCAATCGCCTAAATACCTAATCGACTGTCAGATCGAACTAGATTACCGATTCTATCAATATTGCCCTCCGCTTTTGACGTGGAACGGTGATCTGGGCGTGAACAATCTTTGACGTCTTCGCGGTTATTTTGAAAATATTTAAATCACTCAAAACATGAGCACGTGATGAACATTCATTACCATAAACTTCTTTCAATGAATTATTTGCTTAAATAGAGATTTTCCAAACTCGAGTGAAATATCACTACAATTATTTGCTCTATTATAACATTTACCATTTTTCTGGCGAAACAAATAATAATAATAATAATAACATTAACTCTAACGTGAGCGAAGGCTGTGGGTATACGGATTTGTTGTTTACAGAAACGGGAGGCTCTGCATTGGAAAGAGAAAGCTTCACACTAAAGAACAGACGGTCCCTGACGATTGGTGCATGCGTACTTCTTCTGTAGCAACGTCAGTGTCGTTATTTAATAGCCACACCTCGTATAAAATATCTAGATAAACGTAAGATTAGTTATAAAGCTCGTTGTTTTTTTATTGTATTACTTTTCATTATAAGTTTTACAATACATAGAAACTAAATTGCTCAATCAAACTGAAAGGGAGGCAGAAGAATCAAATCAATTTATTTTTATTTAAGTTATAAATACTTTAAATTTTGATGACAACCTACTCTCTCTGTGTATGCCTACTTTGACTAACTGCGCCTGAATTATGGTTAGTAATAATACTTATTTTATTCCTTACCGATTCAGTCAGGTTCGAATGAAAGTAGTAACTGGAACTGAGGGTTAGATTTCTAAGCATTCTACCTATTCCTTTTAAGATCACTCTGATCGCTTCTTAGATTACGAAAGGCTGGTTTAAATGTCTCACTTAGATTCTCTATCACAAATTCTTCGTCGCTTATGTTTGCAAACTATTTTAATGTATTCACTACACTTCAAAATTTCAATCTAATTTACATGAATCACATTTCTTTTTATTGGGAGAGTTTCATTTCAATCAATTCGAATAGAAAATGCCAAAGGTTAGTAGAAGGGAAATTCGAGATAGAACCCATTGTTATATAGTTTACTTTCAACGTCAAAATTTGATTTTTAAACTAAATATTAAACACCTGAGCTCTATTTACGATACGATATAAAAGAAAAATTATATGAATAGGGAAATACCGAAGCTGTTTAATTCTAACATGACAATTACAATAAACTTTATACACTTCGATTTCGATGGTTTTCCTTCACGGTATTCCTTTAATATCGCTCTCTGTAACTCCAAATCGGGTTCTTTCTTAAAAGCAAAAACAAGTTGAAAATCAAAGTATATAAAATAACAATAATAGCAAAGGAAGGAATTGTACATAAGACCTTCGAGTCTCTCTAGTAACAGTTCCGTTCATTTTAATCCAGGATATTTTATTTCAATTTATTTTTCTTCTTGTTTAATGGATTTTCTTTAACTCACTTGCAACTTTGTCTGGTTCAAAACTTTAAAAGCTTTGCTCTCACATTTTAAAGCGCTCTATTGAAATACTATACACTATTGTTTTAGATGACAATACGATGATTTAATTATAATTAATAAAAATTAATTGATTAAAATTATTGATTATTTAACTAGACTTGAAAATGTTTGCGGAATTAAATAACGAAGGCAAACCCTTACAATACATCTTATCGAACCAATCAGGTTTGAGTCCTTAGTGGTTAGAGAGGAGGGTCCGATTCACTAACACTTTGAAGTTTCTTTCTGGCTATTACCTGATCACACGATGACATTTGTCTCTAAATTCTTGGTTTCATCATTTGTAGCATCCACTAACTTACTCTGCAATTGACTAGCTTCGTACTAAACACATCTTTGCATATAAAAGTAATTTATTAAATATCTTCACAATGATAATTCTAATATAATATATATAAGTCGCGTTTCATCCATTGGGAGACACTTTCAATAATCAGTGAATTGTTTTGTTGATTTTTTCATAATTATTTTTAATTTCTCCTTTTAATTTTAAATGCAAAAGGATGTTGCAAAAAAATCTCAATCAATTATTTCAATTTTGAACTGAAAACATATTTATACTTTTTTTTGTTAATATTTTCCATTTTGGTTTTCTGTTATTAACACCCCGTTTTTATTCAAATTCAAATTTTAAAAAAATGCATTTCATTCCTTAAATTTGCATTAATTCTTTTTATTGTTTCATTACAATACCTCTCACTATTGTGTATGTCAAAATATAACTCCGAAAAACCTCCGTTTTCTCTGCAAATGTTAATCAAAATAGCAAACAGATTTATATTTTCTAACCTTTCCCCTTACGTTTTCCAAGATAGTATATCGATGTATCCTGTTTGTATACATCAAACTTACGAAGTTAAGAAAAATACATGCTGATGGTTTCGACTCCGAAATTAGGAGATAATTTCAAAAGGAAACTCACAAGGGAACCATTCCAAAAATGGCCGGTGATTTCGAGCGACGAATTGCTGTTGCCACCTCCTCGCTTCGAAATTAAATCGGTGTTCCATCAAAAACGTTTTTCTTTCTAAATGATGTTTCGGACCATTTGTAGAGTCAAGTTCCCCGAAATTCTTACGATATAGTTAAAGACTACTTAATCTGTTCTAACAAGTTTCAATGGAAGAGAAGTGACGGAAAAGTTTAGGGAAAATAATGCACAGAGATGGCGATGAATGTGTCAGAATAGAGTGTGGGATTTAAAAAGTTTGTAATTGTCTTTTATTCTAATAGGAATCGTCTTTGTTGCAAAATGGCGCAACATTGTTGCCTGCATACCTATCTCAAGATTAGGATTATTCATGAGGACTTTTGTTTCTTTGGCTGAGGGTTCTAATTTTGGCTTGTTCTCGGGATATAATTGGAGTTGTAAAATCTTTAGTTTATAGTACGAACACTTTTGTGAATAAGTGTTAATGATTTTGTAATACAAATATTATGTTAAGAGTTGAGATAGAAAAATTGTAAAAGTAGAGTGTCTGTAAAAAGAATTCTACTTCTGCAAAGTGATTTATGTATATATTTATGTTATAGTATATATTTTTGTAGCATTATAATATAGGAAAATGTGATTGCTTATTGCATTAACTAAAATTTTGAATGAAATACCGATTAAAAAAAACTGATCTCTTAAATAATGTATGTTTCCAGCTTCTGTTATTTTTCTTAAGCATTGCAGAATGTGTACGGGAATAGTTTAGCATAGTTTGAGATACATATAAGCCAAATTTATCGAACAGTTTTGTTGTATAATATGAAAAATTATTAGTTTATCCTTTGGCAATCTCTTCTTGAATGAGTTTTTGGTATATATGCAGAATTTAAAAAGAAGCCGCTGTTGTACAAATTATGGAAATTCCCTGCCGTCTAAAGTATCAGAAATCGACATTTTACCATACACATGTATTGTAGAACTTATCACAATTTCTTTTAAGAGGTTAATTTTCTTTAAAATAATTTTAATTTACGGAATGTTTGGCTTTGGTATTAAAAAAGTTCATCGGTTTTAATTTCTTACGATAGCTCAGTTATTTCTTTTTAAAAAAAATTAAAGGAACGTATAAATAAGAATAAATTGTTTAAACGGAAATAAGGGTGTCCATTTTTAAGTACAAGATTTTTTCCCTTAAAAGATGATCAATCTTCTACATAACAAGATTTGAGGTCATTTATTTGTGTATGTATGTGACATTAATACATATTACTGATAATTTTGGTTTCATATATGTATACCCTTTTCATACAGTTTTAAAGGAGATTTAGTTAATGCTACATAAATACATATTTTTATTGAAATATTATTTGAACTATGACTTAACAGTTTCCAACTAAGAGTTTTCCCTTTCACAAGAGCAAAATAAAAATACAAATAGTTATTTCATCTTTTATGTATGTTTTAATGGAGCTTTTGTTTGTCATATTTTATAATAATATATAATTATTCTAACATATATAAATATTATTTGTAAAGACATGCATTAAAATTTTTCAATACATATTTGATAGTGCTCCTGGCGTTAATTAAACATGAAAGCAAATATTTTTTTAGTAATCCTTCAAATTGTAAGTAAATTGAATATATAACACATCGATCAATAACTCCCGAGACTAACCCAGAGATGGCGCTCGTAGTAAACCAGTAACCAGGTCTTTCTAGAGTACTAACCTTTGCTTGAAACGTGTCAAAATTTTAAGTCGATCGGACCAGGAAAAAGGTTTTTTGAAGTGAAGTGAAAAAGGTTTTTTCCAAGTGGGTGCCGCGATTGCTTTCGATGGAACAAAAACAGCAACGAGTCGATGATTCAGAAAGCTGTTTATCGCTATTTACTCGCAACAAAAAAGATTTCTTGCGGGAAAAAAAAATTGGGGGGAAAATTTTTTTTTTTTTTGGAAAAGCGTTGGAACGATTGTATCACCCTAAAAGGTGATTAACAAAAGGTGTTATGTTGATGAATAAAAAAAAAATTTTGCAAAAAAAATGTTGTTTTCAATGTTAGACTCGGGAGTTATTGATCGATGTGTTATATGTGGAACGGGGATGATTGTACATTCCGAATCTACATTGGTTTGCTCTTACGCAAAGAGATGGTTTGTCTAGATGGTTTGTTTAGACGCAAAGAGATGGTTTTGAGAGTAATATTATTACCGGATTCTAAGATGACTTTATACTTTTTCAATGATGAAACTTGAAGTTGTTTGACTTTGTTTATTAAATCGAGAGATGGAGAGGAAAACTATATATAAAAGCTGCTATGCATAAATTATTTCGTTTAAGCGAAAACAGTTCTTAGGAGAAAGATAGATAGCTATCCAATTGTGTCCTATATCAGTGATGGGCGATGGAACGCGCCCTGAAGTTCGGAGTTAGCTTCATCAAGGGAAAATCAGATGAATAGAAAAGCGAAAAGAGAGCGAGAACTGAGTGTCGCTCAGTTTTGTTCAGGAATAGGGGGCGCTGAGCGAGCTATCACATGACGCTGATTCGTGGTATCATCTATCGAGTAACTGAGCACCTGGTTTTACAGTACATTTTAAAATACAATTAATACTTTGATAATTATCTGGAAAATTCTACACACACGCACACACACACACACATATATATATTACTTCTCGGAGAGAAAATATTTACAAATTATTCAACTCAAACTGTAAAATTATACGCTTGTTTTTGTATTTATCTTTACTTCATAAAATATAACATCGCATATTTTTAAAAAAAATACACGATTCAAACTGAAGGAGAAACTATTTTCTTTAAAGAGTTCTTTTAAATTCAGGATGTAACATCATAAGAAATTATCTCAAAAGACGAACAACAACGTGCTAAGAAACATAATCATTCTATAAATTGTATGTTTAGATAATATTCAACTACTTTATTATAGTTCTATAATAAATCTTAATCATAATGTATTATTAATGGGAAGCATTTACTGTGGAGCGCTCACTATAGCCGAGGGATCATGGTTACGAGCTCACGGCTTGCATTGTTTCTATACTCATGTGTTCGAGCCCTGATGCCACTTAAGAACCAACCGCGTAACAAGACTGATACATGTAAAATCTGTCGTGGTCCTCATTCCTCCTAAAGCACGGCGTGGAAGTTTGGAGAGGGAAGTACCTTCTCAGGTGTTGTCCTCGTCACTTGACCGATGCAGATAATTATGAGGTCTGTCACCAATAGCACACATGTTGCTTCTAAGTGCGACATCAGTAATTAATTAATTAATTACTTAATTCCATTTTTAACTAAATTTTCTAATCTAGAATTCTGCATATCTTAATTACAGAAAATAATAGAATTCCAAAAAGTCGATCCGAGTTCAATAGACTTCTGGCGACTGTATCTGAATCCAGAAAGTATTGAGGAGATAATCTCACAATCGCCTGTGCCAATATCGCATATACAATTATCCAGCTACTTCTTCAATCTCCTTTGATTTCTTATCTCTCTTAAACCTTTCCTAATGGATAATTTTCTATTCACTACGCTTCTGAAATAGAAATATTAATTTTCATAAGTCATGGTTCCTTCACAAGGCGAGGTTTTCAATTCAAATGACGTATTAAAGGTGCCCCAAAGATTAGTAGATGCGAAATGCGCGTGAGAATCCGTTACAGATACAATATCAGTTTTTTTCATCATGAAAACAATTTAAAACTAAATATAAGACTCTCAGCATCATTTACGATAAGATATAGAAGGAAAAAATAATATGAAAACAAAAATATCGAAGTGCTTTTATTCTGCCAAGAAAACAACAATAAACTTCACAAACTTCGATTTTGAAGTTTCTCCCTCGCGGTACGTCTTCCCTTCGCTATCTGTATCTCAGAATCGGCTCTTCCTCTGGAAAATAAACAACAATAAAGCACAAACACCAGGTTAAAACCCAAGTAAATAAAATAACAGTAATAACAACAATAAAAAGAAGCTGTAAAGTGCTCCTGCGAGGTTCTCTAGTAACCGTTCCGCAAATTTTAATCCTAGAAAAAAATTATTTTGTTTTTCCTTTAGTTTTGTTTTTATATTTGTTATTGCCTGCTTGTCCTACGCAAAGGTCCGACCTCTAAAGGCTTAGAAAATATGATTTATCACTGAAAAGAAATCCCCCGTGTTCCTCGAAATGTTGTAAACGGAGTTAGGCTTAAGATTTTCGGATTTGTTGGACCATGACCGTTTATTTTTACGTTTTAAATCTTTTCTTTTTATTGGTCAAATCATAAAAAAGAGAAAAAGATTTAAGCTTCATTTGCCCTTCTTATGTCTATCAATGTACTAAACTTTTTCGAATTTCGTCCGAAATATAGAAAAAATACCAGTTAGAAGGAGGGGGGGGGGCCCTCTTGATCTTTTATGCCCTGTAATACGAGGTACTTACAACAGTGCGAGATTTATTCCACCACATTTTTGAAAAAAAAACCTTGCTTTAAAAGGACACTTTTACTCAAAATACAAATATTTATAATTTTTGTGTAATCCTAGTGAGAATCTTGTAACAATGTTTTTAACGCACGTTAATATATTAAATACTTTGAAGATATATGTAAAGCTTTAAGTCAATAAAATATGTTTTGGTGAATATTTTCAGGTACCTTTACATTTCCTCTGATGGTTTAAAATATAAACTAATGTTTTCCATGACTTTTATTTATATTTGAATGTAAAATAAAAATTAATAGTACGTCGACTTCGGTATAAAACTATTAATGGAAAAGAAATAAATTTTCCAATTTTTTAAAAATATATTTTTTCGAATAAACACTTCATGTGTTTTTTTCCCTAATACTGAAGTTTTAAAGGAATTTTCATAATATTCATTTAATCCTGTCCTTAATTATTTACATTACATAATGAAAATGTATTTTTAAAAGGCTGTGACTTTAGAACAAAAATTAAATTCCTAAAAACATATAGAACACAAAAATTAGTTTTCAATTTAAAATGAATATTATCAGAACAAAGGACCACTAAAATACACTTTGTATCTTAACACAAAAAAAAAATACTTTCAATGATTAAAAAATGCTCAATTTAAATGAACGTTATAAAAGAGAGAAACTACGTATAATAATTTTCTCAGTCAAATAATATTTTTACTAAATGTAGTTTCTTTTTTTTTTTTTTGTGTGTGTGTGAATAGTTTTCCCTACGGAGACTATGTTTATATATCTCTCATAAAAAATTTTGAGAATAGATTAATTTCTAATGATTTATTTTATTTTCATTTTAAGGTGATAACAGTTATATTTCTTTTAAGATATATATCATTTAATAATTTATCGTTTACTTTATTGTTAATATCTGAACAAATACGGATTTTAATATATTATCATTTGCTTTAATTTAAATATTTATTTTTAGAATTTTATTTGATCACATAATCGTATGCTTTCATTTTAATATCGGAAAACAGAATGTAGTCAACTTTAATATGTTATTGTTTACTTTAATTTAATTATCAAATTTAATAATTTTAGGATTTTTATCACATACAATCACTTGCTTTTATTCTTTTTGTTGGAATTATTTTTATACTTTAAAATCTCGTATGCTCTTATTGTAATAACAAGATAGCTTTGGAAAAAGCAAACGTGAGATTCGAGGAAATGATCAGTTTATATTTAGCAATTTTACAAGTAAGTAAATCATTCAAGGCAGAATAATCTTTTACTGATAACTGCATTACCATAACTACAAAGCTAATAAAAAGCTTTTTTAGAACTAAGCATTTATTGTGTCCAAGCAGTACTTTTGTTTATTAAGAAAATTCATAGTGTTCTTACTATTAAAAATATTTATTGAATACTCTTGTTTGAACACTCTCGCTGAATTTTAAATTGAAGATTTGTTTTGATAATATTCATTTAAATTCACTTCCGTTCATTTTATGTGATTGCATATGTATGTGCAAAATGTGAATGTTTTAATTAATTCATAACTAAAAGGCGTTGTTTAAAAATAATCTCGATGTTACTTACAATAGTTAATTGTAAAAAATAAGTTATTTTTTATTATAAGATTAAAAATTTATTCTTGGAGAAAAGATTCTGAATTATATTTTCAATTAAGAATAAAATATCGAAAATTAAACTTTGCAGATATTTATTAGAAAAAATAATGTCGACTATCGGAAATTTTTACACTGTAACCTGATGTTTTCAGAACACACAAAAAAATATAGTAATTATAAATAGACCTACAAAATAAAGCAATTATATATATTTATTGTACAATGAGTATTCCATGTTGAATTTCAAAGATATTTTAAGAATTTGTAAAATATATCATTTTAGACTTTTTGAATCACTTAGAAAATTGTACTTTCCAAACTAAATAATAATTTATAATTGCTTAAGTGCTCCAAAGTATAAAATATACGCTTGTGAAGACAACTATTTAATTTTTTTTAAACTTTTAGATGTGTTTGAAAAAACATTTCAGTAATATTATACATAATTATGCTTTTGTTACACATATTTATGATTTTCAAAAGAGTAGAGACTATAGTACTATTTTATAAGTTCTAAAATTTGTTGAGCTTGGTTGCATCAAAACATCTCGAAAGGTAAGAAATGTAATAGATAATTGTGCGATTGTAACAGAATGAAATGTGATCGTTAACCGAGAATTAGAATATAATTGAATGAAATGCGAGTTATCACTCACATTTAATTCAATTACATTCTAACTGCGAGAATATTATTGAATTAAATGGAAGTGATAATTGTTAGAATAACTGATCATTGTTAGAAAGTAACCGAATTAAATGTAATAGTTAACATTCTCGCAGTTATCACTCACATTTCATTCAATTACATTCTAAATTTGAGAATGTTATTGAATGAAATGTGATAACTATGATAATTTTATTGGATAAAATGTAATTGTTACTCCGAGAATATAACTGAACGAAATGTAACTGAATAAAATTTAAGTGATAACTGGGAGAATATATCTGAATGAAATGTAAGTTGTACCTGTTAGATTATAAAAGAATGAAATGTAAATGATAACTATGAGAACGTAACTAAATAAAATGTAACTGAATAAAATTTTAGTG
>BMAW01090689.1:219207-243542 GCA_019974015.1 Nephila pilipes | reverse complement strand
AGAGAATATATCTGGATGAAATGTAAGTTGTACCTGTTAGATTATAAAAGAATGAAATGTAAATGATAACTATGAGAACGTAACTAAATAAAATGTAACTGATAACAGGGAGAATATAACTGAATGAAATGTAACTGATAACTGCGGTAATTCAACGGAGTGAAAATGAAAAATGTTTCTAATTATATCAATTTCATTGATCAGACCGTTAGATTTTAGCCTTCGCTATTTACGAATTTGCTTGTTTTTTTATTAATATGGTTAAAAACGAGAAATATAATTTATATTGGTCAATTAGATGTATTTTACTGAGCTAAATATTAAAAGAAGATACTTTTTAAGAGTTGCTCTTATATATAATGTAAATATACATGATAGTGATCACACATGAGCAAAATACTATAACATGATGTCAACGTAACGCGCAGGTCTATTCTATGTTACCACACTAAAAAGGTAGTGCAACATCCATCTATGAGAATTTGTTACACAAAGTATTAGACGACATAAAACCGTTAAATTGTATTGTTTTGAAGACGTTACAATTCAAAATAATACGAAACATTTTCCCTTGAAAATTAGCCTTAGTAATTATTAATTTAACAAATTTTAAAAATGATGAAATGCAAATACATGAAAAAACTAGCGAATTTCAGTAAGAGTTCTTTCTGAGTATTAAATTTCTTTATAATGCTTTTGTGAGAATATTTAATAAACGGCAGATAATCATAGTAATATTTTCTATTTATGCTTATTTTATTTAATATCCTGTTTTGAATCTACACCAAACTCTAGAATATAAATAATGAACGAGAAAAAATGAAAAGAAAAGCGAAAAGTTCTTTAGAAAATTTTGTGTTCCTCCCTATCTTTTAAATTTTTAATTTCGAATCACACGATTTTTCTCTTGACGAATCACATGATTCCCCTAGTCACACGATTCACGCAATTTATATAATCCTTTGGATTCTTTTTACTTTAATTCTGCGCCAAGATACAATACTTCGAAATTAACACAAATATGTTTGGGAACTTATTAGAAAACACACTCACACATGAAATTCACAAAATCTGTTTCTCAGCAGACGAAGAAAGTCAAGATTCATTCATCGAAAGAACTCTATATTTCTACCAATGAAAGCTCAAATAAATATGTCTTTCTTCCAAACTCTTAAAGTACAAAAATTCAAACTATTATTTCTTAACTGTCGGTAAGAAACGGAAGCTAAAATAATACATCTTGCGTTTTTTATCTGTTTGTTTTCATAAACACTATCATACAAGCAAAAATAATCTTTTACATCGTATTGCATTCTACAAACTCCAAGACAAGGATTTTTTTTCTACCTGTTCTGCAATACAAATAAGTTTCGGTAGCAGCTAAATTAAACGATTCATTAAAAAAATATGTAATGTTTACTCAGCCAAACGATTTATTCGTAAGACAAATTTTAATCCACAAAAATATATTTTAAGTTACTGATATTTAAGATAAGTTCCTAACAGCGCCCTCTGCACGTGAGTCATGATTTCCAACAAGGTCATTCAATAAAACGTGAGATAAAATATATCTGTGCCCCCAATAAAGATAGGAAAAATTCCAGTATCTCAACAACATGGAAATGGATATCTTTGGAACGTGCTTCAAGCCTGACGATCCACTGGAGTCCAATTTTTTACTTACTTTTTCTTCACGCACCGCGTAGACTTATTTTACTTTTTCATTTCGAACCATTTTTATTGTAGAAGAGAGATGTTTTTAAAGCAACAATTTTGAAGGCCAGTGCCTAACTTTTGCGTTAAAAAGAAAAAAAGTGGTACAAAAACAATCGAGAAATACAAATGGGGAATGATGTTATTATATACATGCATTCAACTCCTTTCCCTTACTTTTTATGGGAAAATATTAAATTTTTTTTATTTCAATTTAATCGAATGAAAACTATGGTGAAAAACAAAACAATTGTATTAACCCTGTTATTAAATCACCTATATTTTCCTTTTTTAAGAGTAAAAAACAATTAGCCAAAATATGCAAAAAATGCAATGCTTATGCATCTCAGAACGGTTGTTAGTTTCGAGCGTTGCAGATAATAGTTTCGTAAAACATCAGAGCAAATATTGGAGACTAGCGGTGAAGGTGTAATATGTGCCGTAAAAATTGTGATCGTGGTTGTTTATTAACGACGCTCTGAGAATCAATTCTTGGGCTATTGGTGACGGACCTCGTAATTTTGAACATCAGTCAAGTGACAAGGAGCATATCTGATCAAGCACTTCTTTCTCAAACTTTCACATCCCCCCAAAGGGAGGACCCGGAACCTCGATAGATTTAACGTGCATCAGCCCCACGACAGGGAGAGTCTTTGTTCTGTAAAATAGGATAGCAAAAGTGGATGAATTTATGGTAGTATATGCTTGGCAAAAAAAAAAGACATCCAGTGCAATTTTAAAATTGACAGACTTTTTTTTAACTTATGACTCTGACAAACTTATTTTTCATTGTATTATTTCTACAGTATGATTTATGATAATGCTTTTAGAACCCATTCCAATCATTAAATGTTATTTTCAATCTATAAAAGTTTTATTTATGATTCTTTGCGTATTTTGTTGTGTAATGGGGAACAAAACATGGACTTGAGTAAACTCACTAGCTGGATTTAGGCCAATTATAATTTTTGGTGTTTAATTTAAACACGAAATACTTTTTTAATGATATTGCCACTGATTATTGTCGATTCTTAGAAATGCTTCGATTTAAATATAATATATATGCAATATTGGAATTTTGTTGAAAAAATATATTGTACAAAATTAATCAAAATTTTAAAAAAAAGGGGTTAAAATGGAATTTAGAGTTAAAAACAAAACCGCAATACAACTGGTGAAAATTGTCAACCTTTACTTCTCTGTTTAAATTCACTCGGAAAGCGTCATAAACTTACCATTTCAAAGAAAGTTTAAATTGTGTGTCCACCCGGTTTAAACTTCCATTGCACTTCCGTTATTTTTTGTTGTTTATAAATTTTTGCCCCCCTCCTCCAATCACTCCGATTTCCCCCTCTCTGAAATGAAAAAATTTGTTTTTAATTTAGCGAGATTAAATTTGTATTGCCATGAAAACATAAATAAGTTTATTCAATGTTTTAAATGGTAATTGTGTAAATTATAAAAAAATGTTTAATTCCGCATAAGAAAAGGTTTTTTTCACTTCATGAAACTACGTATGTGTTAACGTTATCCTTTTACATTGCAAAATCCTTCATGAACCAATAATAAATCTTTTTCTTTTCAAACACAATAAATTGTAATTCAGTAATATATATAATTCTTAAAATCAAAATGTAACATGTTCAGCTCTTCGACGTTTCGATCCATCTTCTAAGCAAGCTCAAACTTTTTGTGAAGTTTTTTCGGACAGGGAGCGCCATCTAGTTGACCACATAATTGACACTTTTCTCATCAGAAACATTCCGTTCAAGAAATCTAACACATTTAACAAAAAATAAAATGTTTTCGTAAATAAAAGAGTATTAAGGAAACTAAGCGACTAAAAAGCATTACATTTTGCTTTTTTTTAACGTAAATGTTAAAAAATATCGAACGCTTTGCTGATTCTGCAAATGTATTATTTATGATAATTTTATAAATAGAACGCCGGTAGATTGAATTTTAAAACTGTGAATAAACATGCCAAGCGATAGAGGAACATATTTGTATTTACGTTTTTCTCACAGTGTTTTTTATGATTCTGGAACACTTTCCTCAAAATCTATTTCACCCGTAGGTACTGATATTTTCCGCACTATGAAAGGAAGGTATTTCTTATGCAGTAAATACGATTGTTTTCTACGAAACAATCGCAAATTTTAGGTATGACCTAATATTTCTATGAAAGTTCAGAAAAATTTGAATTATTAAATTTAAAAAATTTAAATTTCATTAAAATCCATTTTTGAAATTATAATTTTATTCATTTTATAGAATGTTACGTTGATACACTAATTGTAGGTTTATAAAATTGTTAATGCAGTATATTATATACATATATATGCTAGATGTATTTATAGGAAAGTAGTACATGACTTATAAATTTAAATAAAGCTATTGCTTGTTATTTGCCCATGCATAATTACTTACGTTTATTAATGTGACATTTTCTTTTTGCATATACAAATACATAATTATATAGATATCTTAATGTTAAAATATGACATCCATTGTTTTTGAAAGAGAGAGAATTATTTAAACTTACCATAAAATAGCTTATTTTTTCTGATCGAATGCGTCTCTGTTGCATTAAGAAATCATAAATTAACTAAAACTCATCCAGATAATTTACTGCTCCGAAAATAAGTTATTTCTAATAAAAATGCTACATTATTTATATTTATATTCTAGTACTGAATAAAAAAAATATTCCAGGAAAAAAAAAACGAATACTTAAATCTAAATTTATGGTAAACACTCTTCTAAACTAACAATACCACTAGCGAAATTGTAGGAAGGTAAATTAATTTTTATTAAATACTAAACTTGCATGATTTTGAAAAAAAAAAATTCAAACATATTACTATTTTAAAATGGAATTTTTAACATCATTTTTCGATTTATGTTTTTATACTTATTGCACATTATATGTTCTGTTAATGAATAGAAAATATTATAAGAACAAATGATAATTAATGTTATAAATTTAGTTTAAAAATACACTGAAAGAGTAAATTTTGAAACACATGTACCCTTCTTTGAAACAAACAAACAAAAAAATTGGAAATAATTTCAAAATTCTGCATGCAAGAGTAAACTTTAATTTTAAATAAACTGCTGAAAAACTAAAGACAATTACTCAGTACAAAACATTCATTAAATGTAACTTTAAAATAATTTAGACAAAAAGATTAGTAATTTTTTAGCATTACTTCTTAAACGATTCACAACTAAAAATTGAAAAGAAAGTTCGGTACAGCGTTTGAAACTTTCAGCATCGTTTGAAACACTTTGTGGATATAAACTTGCATGTAAAATTTTGAATTTTTTAATAAATGTTTCGAATTGTGTACATTTTTAGTTAATCAGTGTCTACATTTTTTAAGGATATCATTGAGGATGTTTTACTAAAATTTAATTTTCATTGAACAATTTATTGTACTATGCTTGATAGATGAAATAAGTGTGAATAATGAAATGATTTATATACAAAATAAGAACTTTCTTTTTTCATAAGAATTTGAAAATTCAATTCTTACGCGCTTATAAAAAGCATTATTTTCGTTTCGTTCGTCATACATCTTAAAATACTTTTGTTATGATTTGGAAAAAAGATATAATTTAAGCAGAAATTTTTTTAATAAGCTCGTTTAGTATTACGAAACACACAAAAAATCAAGATTTATAATTTACATAATTTAAATTGATTGTATACTATTAAATACAATGGTTTGCAAAACTTAAGTAACAGTGGATTTTTTTTGCCATAACTCCACGAGAAATCATCCGAGAGACATAAAATTCAGAAATGAGAGATAGCATTTTGTACTTAAACAATGATCAAAGTATAGTTGCGCAAAAATGAATACAAAGCTTTTTGTTTGGAATCAAATAAAAAATAATTCATTGACGTCATAGTATCGTTACACATGATTGTCTGTCCAAGAGGGAAAACATCAAGCAGATGCTCCTTAGTGTGGGATATGCTCTCCCCTTACAACAATGTAACCGTTGCTTTGAACCGTCTCTCCATACTCAGCTTCAGATTGTCCAAAGGTTCTTGCGGTAAGAATACCCATTCCTCAATCAGCATCTATTTCAGTTGTTGGGTGTTCCCCGGAAGATATAATCGTGCAGCAAGACGTCTCCCCAAAGCACCCCACACAGGTTCTATGGGACTTAAATCAGGGGAAAACGCTGGTCAACATTTTCGAGTGATATCATCATTTTCCAGTAACTAATGAACAACAGCAGTTTGGTGTGGCCGTACATTGTCATCCACAAAAACGAAGTCCGGTCCAATTTAGTACCTCAGAACAGATGCGAATGGTAAAGGATCACCTCTTTACAATAGCGATCTCCGGTTACAGAACCTCTGTCGAATACGAAGAACTCGGTCCACCCGTTCAGCACAATGCCTCCCCAGACGAGAACTCTGGAACCACCGTAACGATCCATTTCCATGGTGTTACAGAGATGAAACAGTATCCCGGCCTTTCTCCACTGAATCACTTGTGACACTGAAACGACTCTCATCGTTGAAAATGACACGACTCTATTGACGAAATGTCCAGTTTTAGTGCTCCTCACTCCACTCTAAACGGTGGCGCCGATGGCCAACTTCCAAAGCGATGCAGCGTCCAGGACGGTGTGCGAATAGGCTATCTTTGTGAAGGCGTCTGGCCACAGTAAACACTTGCACTTGTCCTCCTGTTGCTGTACACAGTTGCTGAGCAACGGGACTTGCTGACTGGTATCGGGCTCTTTTCACCTGCGGGATGATATATCGGTACTCCACCGCAGTTGTTTTCCTAGCGCAGCCACCAACAACCTTTCTATCAGCTGTACCTATGGTTTGGAAGGCTTTCCAAGCGAGCGAAACGACACTATTGTTGATTCCGAACTCTTCAGATTTATTGGACAAACTAAGCCCATTCTCTAGCTTTCCGAAATCGTCCAGGTGATTTCTTCTAGCCATATATCACTTAAGACTCATTTGCAGCGAATGTCTTTAATTGCGCCTCTGTTCTACTTTTCATTGTAGTCTTGAACTGCGCGAGCCGACTGCACGCGTTTTGCGTGCACTCACGTTACCTATGTTGTGTGAGTTTAGTTCCTGACATTTGCATTCGCATTACCTTCCTACCGAATTGCATGTTCATTGTATTGATCGCAATAACCCGTTTTCTGTAATTTCATGACTATCTGCTTCAAGTTTACATGGTTGTTTAAGTTTTGCACACCAGTGTATAATCAAGAAGAAAATGAATTACGAACATACTTTGATGTTAATTTCAAGCAAAGCGCCCATTTAATTATGAATAAACCTAACATGATAGGACGCAAATAAAATTCACAGCCATGCATGGGTTTTTATTTTTTGCTAATTGAACTATTTGGCAAAGCGCGTCAAACCACAAGGTAAAAACATGTAAAAAAAAGCTCGCCATCTAATCAAGTAAGAGCTCACGAAAGGCTTCAATGCTCATCACAAATAAAACTGTGCAGAAAGAAAAAAAAACGAGACAATATTCCACAAAGTGATCATATTTAACTGACTCTGAACTAATTTTAAATATGAACTAATTTAAGTAACGTAACTAATTTTGACTACCGATTAACCAATAACATTTTCTATATTCCTTTGCTACACCAACGGATAGTAAGACTTAGGAAGTTTTCAAAGATAATGGCGTCTTTCATTATCTTTATTAAATGCGAAATATCTTGAAGGATAATAATCTAATTGAGACGATTGATGCGTTTTCAATGAAAGATTATAATACATAAGTAGACAGCTAAAAGTTATAAAAATATTTATGAATTATAAAAATGAAAATACTGAATTATTTAAAACGTGTTTGAACTAAAGTACCAGGTTTAAAAGGTTCTATCTGTAAACCGAAAATTCTTTTATTGCAATCCGATTTTCAGAGTTCGTATTTCACTTGAAAGTTACATGAGTCTTCGATATAATGCATTGCTTACTTTTTTTCAGTTGGGAACAATCCTGTTAACGCATTAGCACCAATGCGTGACTATTCGAGCAAGCTTGTTGAAGACGAATTAAAGTAAAATGTATTTTCTATTGTAAGCGGAGCCCCGAACAAACTGAAAATGTGTTTTTTCCTTGAAATATCTTTCCCAAACTCAATATTTATATATAAACCGAATATATATATATATATAACTACTATAACGCTTAATCAAAATTTAAGTAAAAATATTAAGCAATGTTCTTCCATTTGTATTTTATGCTCGCATTATCTTTCTTGATGTTTTGTTTTCACTATAGACCCACTGGCAAATATTTTTGTGACAATATGTTTCGTTTTACGTACGTTGTGACGACTGATTGTACTATGTACTTTGTTATCGCGAGTGTGAAAATAAATAAAATATTCAATTTTTCTTTTAAAAAAAGCTTAAGGTAATATGTAATTAAATTTTAGCGAATGATGGGACTTTAAATATATATATTACTGTGACAAAGGAAAGCATGATTTCTCTAATATTAAGATTAAAGATATTTTGTTATAATCCGTCTATCTTTCCAAAATCCAAGGTCACAAATGTATCTATAAAAATAATGATCAAATCGTATTATTTCATTATATACATTTTCATTTGTTCTGTAATATTAAATGTATTGATTCTGGAATCGGGTCCTTTTATCTCTCGTTAGTCGGAATCTATGAATATTAAAACGTGAGTTACAGCATTATTACAATCGATATATATTCCAATATCGATATGAAGTTTCTGTCTTGTGTTTACACGTTTTCAACATTATTTATAATTATTACAGAAATCACTTTTATAAGAAAGAATTTTCATAGTTTTTAAAATCTGGCAAAGACAAAAGGGCTGAAAGTACAGTTCATTTCACTCACTGCGAGATGTTGAAAATAATCTGTAACAAAAAAGTAAAGAAGAAGAATTCCAAACTGGAACATTTCAATTTCTGAGAAATAATGATTCATATTTACAAAATTGAAAGAACAAAATGTATTAATGTCTATTGTTAACAGGCAGTCCTTTCGACAAACGAGCAAATGATTAATCTGAATTTTAATAATAGAAAAATAAGGATTATTACATGCAACAATATCTAAGAATAATATCACTAGCTGTTAGTGTCATAACAAAACTGCGAATGAAGCTGCCTCGCATGCTACTGAAACACGTAAAAAACGGGTCTAACTGTAACTATTATTCCTACAAACGTTACTTTGTTAAAATGGTTTTTCTTTAGTTTGTGTGTATGTAAACAGGAAGGTATAATTATGTTATTATGCTCTCGTTGTTCATATCTTATTTGTTCAAGTTCAATTTGGGCCGCGGTAGCCTAGTGGTCAAGGTCATGGACTAGCGGCCGGCGGTTTTCGTTCAGTCGCGGGTTCGATCCTTGGCCGCCGTGTAGCCGGGGCTGAGGCACGTTAAATCTGTTCAGGGCTCAAAGTCCTCCCATTGGAGTGGTGTGGATGTTAGGAGAGGGGGGTGCCAGCTCAGGTGTCGTCCTCGTCACTTGACCGTGGTTCAAAATTACGAGGTCCGTCGCCAATAGCCCTCGTGTTGCTTCTAGTGCGACGTTAATAAAAACTAAACTAAAACAAGTTCAATTTAAAACGATTATTTATAAATGAAACATTTATTATTTTTGTCCTATATCCTTGTGTACCTAACAAATGTCATTATCACCGAAAGCTAAATTTGAAATTGTCTATTTAAATAACCATTTACGAAACGATTTATTTAAGTAAAATACAATATTTCCAAAAAAAAATCTTATTATATATATATATATATATATGTGTGTGTGTGTGTGTATGTATGTATTCAACTCTTGTAAGTATTTCCTTTTTAGGACATATTTTCGTATTACATACTATTAGTCACCAAATAAATAGAAATATGTGCTTAAATTTTATTAATAACTTTAGGAAATACCATGAAAGGAATTTTTAAAAATCTGCTTTCATTGTTCAAAATAATTTTTTAAAAATTTCCTTGTAATTAGGGATAATCAAAAAATCAATATCCTCTACTTTCCATTGAAAAGTACACATTGCTTCCCTTTTTTATTTTAGTAAAAAATATAAATTGCATACTTATAGAAACTCTCATCTTAAAAGTTGGTATGAACTCTAAATTATATAGACAGATTTACACTTGTTATCAGTGAAGACAATTCTAAAGTACAATATTTTTTAAATGTTTTAGATTTTAAACTTAATCAGTGTGATAAAATAACGCAAACATATTTAAATATAATTAACCATACTTTTGACATAAAAAGAAATTTGTGTTAGTTGTTCCGGATTTCATAATGGAATAATTAAATATCTTTGCAAGTAAATGTTTTAAATTTTGGTTCCTCAAATATCAATTACATGTTTGTATTCAGATTTAAAGTGAAAACAGCAACACCAACAAACATATTTTGTTTCTTAAAATCTCTTAATTGCTCTACCTTCTTAAATTTTTTCACTATTATTTCATCACAACTTTCCTCACATTTGCGAGTAACAAAATGTAATTCCATACCCATGTTAGTAACATTGGGAAATATCTTACTGTCATCCAATCTCTTACATTTTGTTTTCCGCTTAAGAATGACAATTTTAACTTTTTCTCTTTATGGATCATGTGAGGTTAAGAAAGAGATATAACGCAGTGTTTTCGATTCAGAAAAGGGTAACTCACTTTGGATGGAGTATCATTAGGAAGTTATTCTAAAAGATGAAAAATTATTAACTATTATTATTAGTAATAAGAATTGCAACAATTGTTGCGATGTATAGTTGCTGCAATTCTTTTTGCCTCAAAATTAAACCAGTATTCCGATAAAAATGATTTTTTCCCTTTAAAGATACTTCGGGCCGTTTGTAGAATGAAGTTGTGAAAAATATTTACGATATAAATAAAATGTTGAAAACTAACCTAATCTCCATGGTGATGTCGAGAATGTTTAAAGTAAAGTAATTGGCGACACAAGTTAGATTTAAGTTGACGATTGAAAAGGTTTTAAGTAATTATTTATTCTAATAGAAGGCGTTTTAATTTCGAATAGTACAATATTGTGGTCAGAATCTTTATAAAACCAACATTTGATAATAAACATTAACGTTTATGTTCTTTTCACTTTTTTCGATGTGGAATGGGAGAGCTAGAGGCGTAAATGATGGTAAAACTATGCATAAAACTTCTTAATTTATGCAAAATACTCACGATGGTGGTTCAAAATTAACTGTTTTTGAAGATAGATGGCGTTCTTAAAACAAGTTTGTGTTCCAGTGTGTACTGCCACCTGTTAAACGGTACCGAATGAAATTTAGTACAGATTTATAAGTTAGTTTTGATTGCTGCATCATCGAGTTGTGACCGTCAATGAGACTTGGAATTGTTATTATACATCGATAACCAAGCTACAATAAAAGCGATGGATTGCTTCCGCTGAAGATGGTCTTCACCTACCAAAAAATTGAGGTGATCATTATTTGGGATGAAAAAGTATCATAATCATGTTCTCGGAAAAAAAAGAGAAACGATCATTGGACAATACTACTTGAGTTACACCATACCCATTCTTAACACGGGTACTTTTTGAACCACCTTCTTATAACAAATTTGAGGGACTTCGATTTTTAAGTTTTCGCCTCGCGTTAGCAACGCTTATACAACAGTACAAAACGAAATAAAACACACACAAAAAACTGAAAACCAAAGTTATTAAAATGAGGCGCCCCTCTGCCACTAAATGCGAACAACAATTTCAGAAGTAAAAGTGCTTAAAAGTCGAGCTATCTTATCTGGCTTGGTTGTCTAGCACATCACAAATACAACCGCCGAAATATAAGCAGATCTAAAGGTAAATAATTCTAATCACCGACGTCACCAAATTCAACCAACCTCCACTAAATGAGTGAAATCATTAACGTCGAAGTGGTGTCCCAAAACTTGAACATAGACCATGAACCTTCATAGACTATGAGTTATGAATATTATAGACAACGGCGCATGAGTCAAATATATCTCCATCCAATCTAGAGATTGCCAAAGAAGTCTATGGAAAAGTTTCAAACGACACTTAATACACCAGGGGGTGTATACCAATCGCACTGATAGTAGAAAAAAGAAACTTTTTTATTATAAAAAATAAGATAAACAAAAAAAACTATATTTATCTATTTCATTGTTTAATATATTAATTAAAAATTAATAAAAATTATTATTTCTACCTTTTTTCAATCTGGTCTTTTCTATTTTTTTCTTTTCTCTCTTTTTCATTCACTTATGTAAAATGAAATATGGTAATGCATATAAGTAAAATGCTTGTTTAACCTCTAAAAAACTTTCATGGCATAATTCACGCGGAGTAAAGAGTCCACCAAACTGGCACTCCTTAAGTATTTGATTGTTGTTGTCTTTTATTATCGTTCAGAAATCCCCTCAACAGTTAAAAAGATTTTCCTCTGTAGGAAAGGAATGAGGAGACCTTTTTCTGAGAGGCAAAACAAATAAGGATACCAGTAAAAATTTCTAATACCTGGTCAATTAGAAAAATCCTTTCTGGCTCGGTTATTAAAAACGTTACGAAGATTACAGGACATATAGAAGTAAACAGATATAAAGATGGCATTTCGAATATATAATCCCCGTCACTGAAGTTAACCTACTTCCTCTAAATAAAAGAAAACATTATCGCCAAAAAAAATAACAATAATAATAAGAACAAAAGAGTATAATCGTACAATGCTTCTTGAGAGCATCTCTCAAATTTTCTGCAAATTTTGAAATCAGAATTTTTTTTTTATCTTTTCATTATATATTACGTTGCTCGGTAAGTTCTGTCCATTTGTAAAGTGAAAGAAAATAATAAATTTTTCCTACATTTGATAATGTTCATTGTACAACATAATTTCCGTCGTTTCTTGGATTGGTCCATAAACATTCCAGATGAGTACCTCGTGAGTTAAGTGAGAAAAAATTGCTTAATCCTATCGTCATATGCACATCTCTGCGTTTTCTCGGAAAGAAAACAAACCCATTCTGGACCGAATGGTTTCTGGTGATGAAAAACGAATATCTTTTCGAATTCTTCGTAAGGTTAAGAGCACATTTGCAGAAGGGACTGTTTGTCCCTTCGACCTCTGAATCAAATTAAATATGAATAAGAGAACGCTGTGCATATAATGGGACCTCTAAGAACCAAAACATTTCGAGCTTTTGAAACCTAACGAAAAACTGAATTTGGAGAGGTAATGTCAGTAAAGGGATGATTAAACAAAGTACTGAAAAAAAGAGGCTAGTCATGTTCAATGTGAAGCACATTATATTACATCATGATAATGCCAAACCATATGCTGCTTCGGCGATTTGTCAAAAAATCACAGAATTAGGCTGGGAAATTCTGTTGCATCTACCTTATTCTCTAAGCTTAGTACCCTCTAATTATCCCTTGTTTATCTCTCTGCAAAAGTTTTGAAAGGTAGAAAATACAAAACTGAAGCTTTTATTTAGTGCTCCTTGAGTTCTTTAAGTTCTTAAATTTAGTGCTCCTGGATCTAAAGACAAGACATTTTTCAAAAATGGCGCTTACAAATTATCATCAGGCTATCAATAGTTCTTAAGTAACGACGGAAAATATTTTGTACAATAAATATTATTAAATATATGAAAAAGTATGATTTTCTTTCACTTCACAAACGGACAGAACTTTCCGGTAAGCTAGTTTTGTGGAGCCTTCCTTTTTATCTATATATAATTATTAGCGTTCCAGTACTACAATTTATTACATTATTGTGTGCTTGAATCGTCCCATTTTCGATTTTCTTTAATCTCGAAGAGCCTAATTCCTGAATAAAAGCAACAAATTTGTCACAATTACAAATATTTTAGTGGTTCCCATACCTCTCCTAATAGAACTTTTAACAGTTGCAAAATAAAAAAGGGGAAATAATACACAAATTCTTAAGAAATTTATTCGCGAAAAGCATTTCCCGTCAATTTGCATAAAATTGTGCTTTCATATGTCAATATGAGGTACTTCAAAAAGTCGGGGAAGAAAAACGAAAAGGCCATAGCATAGCAAGAAAAATTCAACACCTGGGCAACATAGAAATAAATGTTTTTGGATCGTGTTACGAGTTTAGTGTTCCACTGAAGGTCAATAGTTGAACATATTTCCTCATGTGCTATAGACTATTTAATTTGTGTTTTTCATTTCATCTTTCTCTAGAAAAGAAAAGTATTTCGGTATTTGATGTCACGAGTAACAATACGCAGATCAGCACGAAACTGAAGTAGAAAGAAAATGGTACAAGTACAATGACAATCATGAATAAATGGTGATTTGTGTTCACATGTTTGTAATGAATATGAAAAAAAAATGTCAGTAAAATCTACCTAGGTCAGGCCTAGTTAATATAATTTTTACATTGAATAGTTGGCCTTTTACGAATTATTTTTTATATGCTTCGATAGCTTTTGTTGGTTTTTACAAATCATTTTATAGAAGCACCACATAGCTTTTCTTAATTGCAGGTTTAAAGTGTTTGTAAGTTAGATTTATTTCTAAATGCTCGTTGATAGTAGTTGCTGATTTTTAAATCAATCGTATATTACTATGAAATGTGCACGGCTTGAAGATTCTGATTTGAATGTCCATAATTAGATGATAACGAAGAGGAACATCACTTAGATATGTCGAAATAATTAAAGCCTGGTTTCTGTTATCTCATTTAGTTATTCTGTCGCTAGATAGAAATGAGCAGTCACTAATAAAGAAAACAGCCAGACAATCAAAGCAACGAGATTGTTTTTATTCTGATCCTCAAATATTCAAAATTAAAAATGTAAATTTTTTCCTGTATGGAAGAGGTCCATACTAGCGTCAGAGACTAAACACAGATATTTTGAATTTTTATTTATCTCATCATACTCCTTTAGATCTGAAACAGTACCAGACTTCAAATGTGAATCCTGTTATACTTCCATACACTGGTTTCTCCATCTCTAACATCGAAAAATCTAGTCCTTTATCTTATCAATGTAAGTATTTTTTTTTGTCTTCGATTATTGGAACTACAATCTCTAATATTTACTAGGAACTATCTAATTAAACTCCCTACTACTAATAAGTATTATCACATCAATTTTACTTACTACACTTCACTATTTCTATTCTAATTTACAAAAGTCACCGTTCGTTTATTGGAAATTGTTCTCAAATAAAAACTATGAAAGTATGAAAGGTTTAATTGAAGAAAAATACTCCATAGAGCCCCGTTGTAAAGATTCTTCTGATTTTGTATTTCTTTCTGATACCGATATTGATTCGATAGTGATCCCACTCTAAAACATTTTGCATTCCTTAGTACTCCTGGGCTGAATTTTTCTACCGATAATGACGTAACCCTTTTTCAATATTTTGATCTTTTTTGATGATGTTACTCTTGAATTTTTTTGCAATGAATTGACTCTTTTTGCTGCTAAATGCTTATAAATTGTACAGCAATCGTGCTATCTTGTTTAAAAATACTTACTTAAAAACTTAACATTAAAAAATATTTACATTTTTTGATCTATAACCCATAAACTCAGAATAACGTTAAACTGTTAATGGTTAATATTAGCTAGATTTGAATTTGCTTCGCTAAAAATAGTGAATTAATTGAAATTTCACTTATGTATACTCTCTCTTTTTCTTGTTTTCTCTTTCCTTTTCTGTCATTTTTCCGCTTCATTTCTATCTTTCTCTTTTCCTTCTCCTCTCTCTCCTTCTTTCTATTTTCTTCCATTTTTAATTCCACTCTCTCTCTTTTCGTGGCCGTGGTAGCCTATTGGATATAGTCACAGACATGTGGCCAGCCTTGCTTTCTTCGAGTAGCAGATTCAAGCCTTGTTGTTACTAAAAATCCACCAAGCAGCCCGTTAAAGCTGTTCGAGGATACAAGTCCTCTGGTTGGCGTGGTGGAAACTTTTGGAGAGGGAAGTACCAGCTTAGGTGTCTTCCTCATCACTTGACTGAGGTTCGAAATAACTAAGTCCGACGCCAGTATCCCTCGTGTTGCTCAACAAGCACTTGTTCGTAACGAGTATTTTCATTCAGTTAGCATTTGTATATAATGCTAAGTATTTAGTTTCAAATGTGTAGCACGTTAAGTCACACGCCGATTGCGTGACGAGGATCTATGAACCAATTTTTTTAAAGGAATTGTGTTAAAATGAAAATTTATGATAATTCTCTAGTTGATTTATACATAGTTGTTTTAATTAAAGTTGTATTTTAATTTTTTTCCTCTTTCGTGTTCATAGAGGGCGGGATCAAAAGTAGCAAAATATCTAAATTTTTCATTTCAACATTCCGGTGCTCACACAGTCCAAATGAAGAAATTGACATCCATTGTGCGAATATCGTGCAATGTATTAAATAAAGTGCACTTTATTTCAAATGTCTAAAAGTAACTTTTCATGAATGTATTTGTAAAGTTTTAAGAGACTCCAATATTCAACCTTATGAAGAGAGTCCAAAAACACCTACCATAATCTATTAGCTATTACTAGTTTCACCAATTTAATTGCATAGTTATCTGTTGCGGAAGAAAATTATTTCTTATAAACGCGAGGATTTATTGAAAATAATACCTTAATGGCTATAACTTTATTTTTTTCAGTTATTTTCACAAAAGTTGTTGTACCTGAAAGATACTGGTATCTGTTATGTGTTGCATTTTGAACTTTTCTTTATCACCCGACCCTTTCCACGCACTTCTGTCAACACATGGTTAATTGGACTTTTCTGTTCGGAGAGGCATTCCAATGGTTGCTGTCCACACAAGGATTTCATCCCGCCTTTGATATCATCATGAGAACAAGAATCATACTCTATAAGTGATTGCTTTCTGTGGGAAGAGAGGAAAATCAAAAGATGCAAGATTGGGTGCAAAGATGCCTCTCTATTTCAATTTCGTCTTCATGAGGGTCGCCATATTTTTCAGTTTTTAGCCCACCAACGACACCTAAGTACACAGAAAATAAACCGTTATATAGGGAAGACATGTAGGGTATTTCGGGCACAAAGATAATTTTAAGAATAAGTTTACAAATAGAATAGTTATGCATATGTGGACACATTACGCTTCAAAGAAGCATCGTAAAATTGACTATATACACTCTATAACAAAAAAAAGAAACAAAGCACCAAGAAGGATTTGCCCGATTGTAATGAAATTTCATATGCAAAGATTTTTCAACCAATTATATTAATGATTAAAATTTGGTGTCTAACGAATGAATAGCGGAGGCTACAGTGCATCGGAATTGCGTACTCAGCAGGTGTATATAAGAAGCGATTCTCAATCTGATGGTAAAATTTTCTGATGCATTACTATTAAGGATACCTTTCAACGACTGAAAACGCCTCACAAAAGAAACGAACAACTGTCAGAGCTCTTTACGACAGTTGTTCGAGCTCTTTACGAACAACTGTCAGAGTTTGAAAGAGGTCTTACCATTGGATTGAAAGAGGCAGGTTGGGCAAATTGGAGAATTGTTCGTCATATGGGTCGAAGCGATGTGGCGATTAGAAGATGCTGGCAAGAATTGGTAGACTATGACAGATTATAGCTTCATGATGGTAGCGGTCAACCTAGGACTACAGCAAATCGGGAGGAGAAAGTGATTGTTAGATCAGTTGTTACAGTGCCTGATTCATCGTTATCAACCATCAGACGTGCGACCCGCACACGAATGGCCACCATGACCATCCACAGACGGCAGTGGATGGTCATGGACGGAAATCTACGCTTGTACCGACAACTACGCCACCTGTTACTCACGCCTGCACACTGTCGAGCTAGATTACAGTGGTGTTTGTCTCAATCAGGTTGGAAGGATGTGGACCGGGGACGTCTAATGTTTAGCGACGAATCCCCCTTCTAACTGTGTCATGACGATCACCGAAGACGTGCCTGGAGACGCCCAGGGCAGCGTGTCTATCCAGCTTTCACTATGGCACGCCACACAGGTCCTCAACGAGGAGTTATGGTCCGTGGTGCCATTTTCCTTGATTGCCAGAACTCTTCAGTCGTCATTAGAGGCACACTTACAGCACAGCGGTACGTCGACGACATTCTGAGATCTGTTTTGCTACCGTTCCTTTTGCAGTACCCTCTCCAAAGTTTTCAGCAAGACAATGCCAGATAGCATACGGCCAGTGTTGCTGTGAACTGTCTTACAGCTTGTCCAATATTTTCGTTACATAATATATTGAGTGCATGTCGTCGAAGCCAGACGGCAGAACGCCGTGTGCATAATGTTCCTTTGATAATATTATAATTTGATAATAATTTGTTCAAAAATAATTGTTGCTAATGTTACCGTATTACTGTGCAACTGGAGTGAATTTATAAGAACCCAAATGAAGATAACAACACATGTATATTAACTTTTTCAAAATTTTAAACTTATTTTTCAAATTATATGTCCAACACATTTTTTTGGAACAATTAACTGTTGTAAGCTGCCCATTTAGGTCAACATTATAATCTTCATAAAACATTCATTATTTATCCTCAAGTATAAGTTGTGTTGATTAATATTATTAGTATCTGTAATAAATATTACTAGGAAAAAGTGCAGTAATGCAAAAAAAATCCAAGAAAAATTTAAAGTTTCCTTTTTAATAAATATAACTTTCAGTAGTTGCGAGAACTACAACAAAATAACTTTTTTAAATTGAAAATCGGATTCATTGAAATGAATCTCATATTACTTTGAAACGAGTTTGTTTTGTTCACATGTACTAACTATTTTTAATTCTGTGCAACACTCCGTACAATTCAAAATTCGAAAAGTTAGCAACGACTCTCTTCAACAACAAGGCTAGAAGTTAAAATGCCTTAATAAATAGTCCGAGGGAAAGTCTCTTTTAGTCTAGTTAATAGAGGTGCAGAAAAGAGACAGTTCAACTTTTTTTCAGACCCACTGTCCAGAGTTCGAAACAGCCGCCAGTCCTTTCCAAGATCAACTAAATTCTGCCCTTTCGTGGGGTGGAAAGACTCTGAAAGCCGAAGTGTTGACTAAGGACTTAATCACTAGATGACAGCACAGCCTTTAACTACTGGTTGCATATGTTCCCGACGAAAAACATTTGCCTCTGTGTGTCTAACTAAGATAAGCACACTGAAATCACAACTAATGATCTCCCAACTATGGTGCACGTGTCGACGAGACCCACCACTCAACTCGAGAAATCCGATGACTCAATTGGAAACTGACGCAAGCAAAACTCAATTCAACAGGGAGAGGATGAATATCAATTGTAGTAATGGTTGGAAAAGCGACCTTCTCCACAAATATCATTCAGAATGTTTCTCTTCGTATTATCACGATAATACTGGAGGGGGTGTATGCAGCGGTGTCTTCAACAACAATGCCAGATGTTAAAACGTCTGAAAAAATGCTAGTGCGAGACATCTCTTGCCTGGTTGGTAAAAGCATAGCAAAAGTTTATCGGTTGATTTTTCTTCGGACCTACTGGTCCAGGAATTGAAACGCCGCTGGCAACCCTGCCAAGCAACTCTTACCTATTGAAAGATAACTAAGTTCTCTTTCACAGGATAGAACGAGTTTATTTTTTATGCCAAGTTTAAGTAATCCTCAATTTTTAAAACTAAAATAAATGGAAGTCATCTTTTAATATTGGGCAAAATTTATGGTTATGCATCTGTTTATGTGTGAAGAAAATCATACTTAAAAACATAAATAATGATATAAGAGCAATTAATAATGAATAAGTGTATTTTTACATTTGTAAATCATGCATTTACCTTTAGGTACATTTTGCATAGAATCCAAAGCATTTAAAACTTTAAAAATTTGCAGAGTTCTTATAAAATAACATTCTATTCAATTAATGTAATTATAATTTTAAAAGTTAAATTTAATAAAATATTTTAAAATTCATATTGCCTTAATTTTTACACAAATATTGTACAATACTTGAAATTTGTGAGAGGTTATTAAAAAACAATTATGTCCATTTTTTGTACAGGATATTCTCTCATTTTATAATGTGTTACATATGAGCTCTGTAGATTAAGTATATTTAGACGGCAATGTACCAGAATCCTAAAAATAACCATATTTTGAGGATAAACTCGGAGATAATTTTCTCTATTTCAAGAGGATGTGATTATAATTTCAAAATTAAGTTTTCGGATGTTACGTTTATCAAAAAAATCTGATAAATAATATTTATATATATTACCGAAAGTACCCCGTATCTTTTAACAGAAAATGTTAAAAAAATGAAAAATTTGAAACATTTTAATAACTTAGTTACCTTAACAAGTAATAAAAATCTACATTATTTGACAAAATTTTCTTGAAAAAGATTTTATTCACGCGTAAAAAGGAGCATATACTTCAAAAAGACTGTAAAGATGATGATCTTTTCCATTATCTTTATTAAATGTTGAATAAATGGTAGAAAATCAATCTAATTCTTCAAATAACCCAACATTATTGATGGCAACAGAATTAATTATGTAATAGATTGTAAGAAATGATAAACGACTGAGTGTTTTTTAGAGTGTACTTAAACTAATGTAGCAATCTGGCTCATAATAAATCATTGGATATCGATTGTATCGATAAAATGTCGTTATGTGTTACATTCAATCTTTGAATATTATTGTAAAGTATTTTAAAATTTACTTTTATATATGATGCAATTTATTGATAGTTAAATCAAAAGAGCAATTTAACGGTATTCACATATCAATCTTGTGGATTACCTTAAAGTGAAAATGGAATATTACCTATTTTATTTCATTTTATGAAGGTCATTAAAAATAGTGACGGAATTGCGCACGTTCTTAAAATTCAATGACAATTCTATGAAAAATATTTTGTAATTTACAGCTGATTTTCTTTAAACAGGTGTTAATTTTATATATTGCCCTTTAAAATTCTTGAATCATAAAACTTGTTTATTAACATTCATCGAATCTCCAAATCCGTATACTGATACGTATCAGAATATAAGAAAAACAAATTACACAAAAAGTACGTTATCAATCTGATAATTAAAACTATTTAACTAAAAAGAACATTAATTTTTTGAATTTAAAGAGGTTGATAACTAAATTTAAAAAAATATTGAAAATTTACCATATCATTAAAATTAGAGTTGCAAAAATGCAAGTTAATGAGAATAGAAACATTAAAATATAATCAAAAAATCATTTAAGAATTAAAATGTGCAATCATTTGGTGATATTGTCTAGGTATAAAGTTAGCCGTTAGTAACAGTTCTCCCCTTTTTTTTTCATAAAACAAAAAACAAAAACAAAAAAAACAACAAAAAAAAACAAAATCCTTTCAGGGATTTTTAATATTATTTTGTTAATTGGTTATAGAACACTGATTTTAAAATAATACTATGAGGATTATATATATATATATATATATATATGATTGACAACAATATAATGTTTTAAGATCAGATATTCATTTCTTCTTGTTATTCATAGATCATGAAAGCACTACGAGGTGTTATCGGAAATTTCCCGGATTTGACGGAAAAACAAGTTTTGTTTGAATTTATCTGATTTTGTTACCATCTCCTACAAATTAGTCGTCTTGTGAAAGTACATACATATCCCATTGTTCTCTCCACCCTTCGAAAGTTCTCCTGAAGTCATTCTTTTGAAAATTGTCAAGAATTCTCTGTGATTCTCGTGAATGTCGCCCTTTCACTTTCATTTTCAATTTCGGGAATTATGCAAAATCACAGAAAACTAGATCCAGAGCATAAGGTGGATGGTCCGATGAATAACCACGTTGTTATGAATTAAGAACGATGTTCTCTTTAGGGAGGTGTGGGCTGGTGTATTGTCATGTTGAAGAAGCCAATACCCATCAAGGGAAATCGAAGGGCATTTCATTTCAGGAATTTTTTTCTGCGCCTCAAAGCATAACAGTCAGAATGAACTATAAGATTAGAAGGGATAATCTCACTACAAACAATGCTTTTAACGTCAAAAAATATATTGAGCGTGTTTTGGGTTGTGCTCCGATCTTGATGCGCCTTTTTTTTTGGGGGGGGGGCTTCAAATATTTAAAAAAAAATCGTAACCAATGCGAAATAAAGAACGCGGAAACTCATTTAAAAATAAGATAACGGAATTATTTTTTAAAAAAAAACAATAATCTTACCTCGAAACTTTTATTTTTCTAAGAATCACAAAGCCATTTTTAGAAAAATCTAGTGAATAAGCCAGAAGAAATAGTGGCAAAACATTAATAGTACCATTAAAAGCAAACAATTGCGAGACATTTCCCTAACTCTCTCTCTCAAACATCTAGTATTGGTGATTACACTAATAATTTCGATGAAATAAAAGTTGCAGCTGAAAAGAACAAAAATTAATTTTATCACGAGACAAAAATTGATTTAATTTAAAAATTTTACTATCCAAGAAATAGAAAAGCTCTTTCTCATGCACACAAATTATCTCCAGAATCATATTACATCAAATATAAACTCATGAAATATTTGTTGTGGGATTCATTTAATAAAGATTTTAAAATTTTATAACAGAATTTGGAAAAAAATACATATTTCTACATTCATGCAAATATGATTTTATTATACCAATTTTATATCTAGACGAAAATTCATCAGATCACACAAATTACCGACCTACATCCCTCATGAGTTGCATAAGTCAAGTCCTGAAAAACTGGTGAATGTCAAACTATGTGCATTTTAGAGCAAAAATAAAATTTTCATCATTTCAAAGCGGCTTTCAATGATGTAGATCTACCGTTGGTAACCGAGTTACTTTGAATACACAAGGAACAAATGCCTTCTCGTACAGAATAAACACCTTGTTGCGATTTTTTATATTGAAGAGGCATGAACAATCTTACTTGGAGGTACGGAATTATCAGAGATTTATAGGATTATGACTTAAGAGGTAACCTGCTAATTTTTATTCAAAAGTTTTTGGAGTACAAATATTTTAAGGTTAATATTATGACGCCCGCCCGACCCGGGCGTCCTCTTGTGTCATCACTAGATTCAATTATTAAACACTACGACACAAATAATTACAGAATCACCACAACAATGTTTCAACAATGTATTAGTATATATTTACTATGCCAGAAACGATTGTGCTCTCTCGGGTAAGCTTTCTAATACCTTAGTTCAACCCACCAATAGTAATCTAACAGACTCTTACCACTAGTCTTTCCTCGACTGCAACTCAGACTCTGGAACATCTGTTGAAAACACTAGGCAAAATCTTTCTACAGCAATCCTTGCTCGAACCCTCTACTATAAACTTTAATTCCTCCTTTCTCTTATCTAACGCTTCAGTTTCACCTCATCTCACCTACAGCTTCTCTCTCAGATCCTCTTTCAGATACTCTACTCCTTCCGACGGAGTTTATATAATTCTCAATTCGACCGTTTCACTTCATTCCTAACTGCTTTACATACTAACTTTACGTATCACGTTTCATTTTTGGTTGGGCAAAGGTTGTTTAGTGAAAGCAATCAATCTCAATTGAAAGTCCCCAAGGTTAGTGAAGAGAAACCGCGAATAGCCCAATGTCACAATGTGAATTCGACTTTATCGGATTATGTATTCAAGATGAAGGGGTTCCGCAAGGAATTGTTTTATGTTTCACGCTAAACATTACTAAAATTACTAACAACATTTCTTCTTAAAATGCCACAGAGCTCCTCTATATGTTGATAACCAACAAATTTTATGCATGGGGAAAGAAATAATATTACGGAGAGACAACTTCAATAGGTTACAAACCACATTGCAAAACGGGCAAATAAAAAACGATTTTTATTTCTCTTTAACAAAAACCGCTTGTGCTTAATTTTGTAGATAAATGAGACCTCATCCTGATCCAGAAATTTATTGCAATAATATTTTAATTACCTTAGTAGATGAGATTAAATTTTTAGGACTCAAACAAGAAAATAGCAAGAAATTGAATTTCTTTTGACAAGAAATTAACTTTTTCACTTCCGTATTTTATAGGTTCACAAACGTTGTGAAAAAGCAATGAAAATCTTAAAATTTTTTAGCATACTTCATGGGATTCTGATTGCACACATTTGTTACGTATTTATCATGCACTCATCTGTTCTAAATTAAACTACGATTGTATGGTTTGCGGATCAGCCAGAAAATCAATTTTGTATAAAATAAGCACTGTACATCATACTGAGCTACAACTTTGCTCTGGAGTATTCTGAGAATCTCCTAATCAAAGTATGTACATTGGCTATTTTTAATCTTCCTTTATATTTAAGGAGACAATTTTTTTTTAAAAAAATCCCTTATTATAGCTGCATCACCATCAAAAGCTTTACCATTTTGTCAAAAAATTTATTTTCAGTTAGACCATATTGTGCAAAAGAAGCTTTTCATTCCTTCTTATGATAGTAGAGTATACATTTTAACTGAAAGCTATGGAATTTCTAACTCTTCAGTGATAAGGGCTTCTAGCTTTTTCGTACAAAAATCGCTATAATTTTTAAAAAGTCCTTTAATAAGTTTTTAAAAATCATATGACGTAAGCAC
>BMAW01090689.1:200116-219197 GCA_019974015.1 Nephila pilipes | reverse complement strand
TATATATATATATATATATATATATATATATATATATATATATAAGACAATTCTCTTCACTCTTTTCAATTTCCTCCGTCATGTTCTGTTTTTCAGCTGAAATTTCTGCAATTTATAAGGCGTTAGACCGATGTCAAATCGACATGATGATAATTCTGAATTTATTTACAGATTCTATGAGTGTATTTCAAATTTTAAATCATCCGAATAGTTAATTCCATCCATTGATCCTAGAAATATTAAGAATAATTCGAAAACAATTAGCTGTTATTTTGTTGAATACCCTCTCACGGGTATATTAAAGGAAAGAGACGCTATTAACACACACTAATGCTAAATCTGCATCTGGTGAAATCTCTTCTACTTTTCTGTATCACTTTAAAATGTGCTTTAAATCATTGACAGGATCTGTCTGGAAATATACAATAAAATCTACATACTCCTGTTGGGGTTAATTTTCATGTAGAAGAAAGGATATTAATTTTTTTTCAGCACGTCTACATATCGGACACATGATATTGGCATATAAATACCTCATTCTTGGTGAGAATCTCCCCTATTCGCAACCCTTGAGTTTTTTCATTGACTGTGATGTACATCTTGACTGAATGCGGTTTCAACTGAGTTTGTTTTAAACATTTTAAGTCATATAATATTTCTTTAACTGACTTGGTTGAGAAATTTTTCCACGGCAACTTTTTTTAAATCTTCTGTATATTTCCCAAAGCAAATTTTACGTCATATATATAATTTTATTGAACTTTATTTTGTTTTGTCTAGAGCGTTAATCCTAAATTGTGTGTATGTTTACCTAAAAAATATTAATATCTTAACCTTATGTTAGGCACGTGGCGACTGATGATCACCCAAAGTTCCAATTCTACTGTCATTCTACCATTATGAGAATGAGCCAGATATTCAGGTAAGGCAAGCAGCTTTAGCGATCTTTTCACATCTCTTTCAAAGTTTTTAGGTGCCGTTCAGACTCGGTCCACTTTGTACCACCCTCAAGGCAACGGGGCTGTGGAAATTTTCCATCGTCATCTCAGACCAACATTTGATGGCAACAGGCGTAATATATCCCATAAAGATTCAGAACCAGAAATCAATATAACCAATCAGCTTATCACCGAAGGATATACACAGCATTTCAAGAATTTAGGTAACAGATTTACTGAGATTCACGCAAAATGTGATGTGACTCAATTTTCTGACCAATGCTAAATCGCAAACAGTTAAGTTACGATGTAGTTTATTAAGTTATATTAAGTTAAGTATATGTTGTAAAACACGAAGTCGAAAAAAATCCATCGAAAAAATTGCGTGCTCACCCATTGCAGTCAAGCCATGAAATGAACAGGAACGTAGCTGGATATGATTTCGACTTATTTTCTCCTCTACTTTCATAGAGATAGTCGTTCCAACCAGACTAGCAGCTCGTAAACTTTCCGATAGTTACGTGAATGTTAAAAAAATATATATAAAAAAGAGTTTATTGCGTGAGAAAGTGTATATTAGTATGTAATTAAAACTTTGCTTTGATAAGAATAATTAGATAATAAAATAAAACAAGAAAATCATATTTAGGAAAGCTTTCTTTTTTATTTGCTGTTCATAGTATTCAATTATGAGATTTCCATGTAACCAGTGAAATTTCCGTTTGCTTAAATCATTGCTAAAATTATTTTAAAAACGCTTTAGTCAGAATACACACTATTTAGAACTAAAAATTCATTTTTCATATTTCAACACAAACTTTAACTTATCATAATCCCATTCCTGTGTTAAAAAGTAACTTCATCGATTTTTCAAATGTTTTTAATTAAATAGAAAAACATCACTAAATGTACAGATGTGCACCTTTATTTTAACTTACATATACTATATTTTGTGGTATATAAGACTCTGCCAAGAAATTTTATGAAATGTGTTTGAAAAACTTCAACTTTAAAGTAGTTTTTTCTTTAAAAAATTAGATAAAATAATGGATAATTTTTAATAGTAAAATATTTTTTTCATTTTAAAATATTTTTTATTCAGTAACCTGCAAAAACCATATCACTTTAATATACCTCCTCTCTATCGTCTAGAAAGATCTCGGAAATAAAAGGGAGGATGTATAACTTTCAAAAAAGGAAACAATGCTTAACTTCATTATGTTAGATTTACTCAACTTTTAGGATGAATGTTTAAAGTAAAAATGCGCGTCTTATGCGCAGAAAATACATTAGGTGCATTACACTTCAGAACTCAAAATAAAAATAAGCTAAAAAAAATAAATAATATTTTTTACTCAAACCTTAACCCAGTCACACGCTAGTGATTTATTACATTATCCATCGTACATGATAATGATTAAATACATCACTATTATATCACGATGCCTTAGACACACAATAGTTACATCAAACAGAATCTTTCTGGCTTCCTCCTTATTACGATGTACGTTATATATATATACAATAAATCAGGAGAGAGAGAAGAGAGAGGTGCTGAAGTATTCAGCTCCGAAATCAGCAGCTAACTGCTGAAGGAAGGCCACAAGGGAACCATTTTAAAAATGGCGAGAGATTTCGAACGACGAATTGCTGGTGCCACCTCATTGACTCGAAATTAAACCGGAGCTGTGTCAAAAATGTTTTTCTTTCTTAACGATGCTTCGGACCATTTGTGGAGGCGGGATTTCTGAAATGTTCACGATATAGTTAAAGACTACTTAATCTGCTCTAACAAGCCTCATTGCTACAGAGCTCGAGGAAAAGTTTAGGAAAAGTAATGCAGTTGCTGACGCCTGTCAAGCATGAAGAAGGGGATTGAAAAGGTCAGCGATGGTCATTTATTCTAATAGGAATAATCTTTGTTGCAAAATGGTGGGGAATATTTTTCAACATCTTTGTACACTTATTTTAGCCTTTGGATGAATGATCGATGAATGATTCGATGTCGTGTAGGTAAGTTATGAGTTTTGTTTTTTCCGTGGAATCTAAAAGAAGTTGTCAAGCCTTAGTTTCTATATTCACAATGGTTCTCATAATCTTAGAATTTTTGTAGTAGTATTAGTGATTTTGCTACCATAAGTTAGGATGTAAACAATATTCAGTTTGTAACTGTTCTCGCGTATTTTTGTCCGAATAAACTTACGGGTTACTTTTTGACGTCGAATTTGAGAACCTTTTATCGTGAATAATCCACGATTCATATAAAGCAATACTGTTATTTAATTAGAAGTGTATTGAATGGGAATGACATAGAAAGATTGGATGCTCAGAGGAGATACAAAGGTTAGAGAGATTATTGTGGACGCGATCTTAATGCAAGAAACTTAAAACTTAAAATTTAATAATTAACTTATCTTAAAAAACTTAATATTATTAGTTTAATATAAGTTAATTAAGTTAAATAAAATATATTGTTTGATGGAAAGTACATAGTAATGATTCGCCTGGAATTATAAAACTATATACGAAATTTTTATCCTTTCAAAAATGTATAAACCACATTCTAAAGTAATTTTAAATCATTATTATATTATTCAAATATTTAAATGATATATGCAGCTCAAGGCGTATTACGAGTTTTAAAACATTTTCAATTATCACCTTTTCTATCTATCTGAATTTGATACATAACATCATAACCAAAATCTCTGGGTAAAACAAAAAATCAACTACCTTTTGATATTGTTGCTCGATTTTGAAACGTCTCTCTATTAATATTTAATACTGTTGTCATTATTAAGCTTAATTAAGTTCGATTGATTGTTAATTAGCACTACACTTAGAAGAAACACAAGGTTTATTGGCGATGGATTTCGTAATTTTGAATCTCATTTAAGACACGAGGGTAATATCAGAGCTGGCCCCTCTCTTTCCAAACTTCTACACCTCTCCATTGGCTGGACATTGGACCATGTCAGATTTAATGTGTATTAACCCCGCGACATGATATATATTCAGTGGCAACTGAATTCGAAGAAACTTATCAGTTAAATGACGAGAAAGTCACTTAGTAATTAATTTTTTTTATTCAGCTTATAAATTCTTAAAGTTTATTCTCTGTCTTACTTTATGCGCGTTTAACTTTCCAAAACATATCTTGTTTAAATTTTAAGCAAATCAAATATAATTCTTCTTTACAGCCCTATTAAGTTCGAGGCCTACGACGACCAAAGTAAGGGCTAGAGTTGCTAACCCTTTGTCTCTACTATCCAGATTCACTCCTAAAGCTCTTTATACAAAGCAGAACTTCTGCAGATTTTTCACTTCTTTCCTTCAGATCACAATCTTTATGACACACTAAAGTACTAAGAACTAATCTCAATAATAAGTTTCGCGCTGCTTATATATGCAACTCATCAAATATATTCGTTAGACTTCACAAAATCTAAAACAATGTACATAATTCATGTTCCATTCACTGCAAAGAATTTTGTGAATTCATACATAAACAGAAAGAAATCTAAAGATTTAGTTTACGGTACAATCATACTAGAGCCCAATATCACAATTTTTAAAGCAAGATATTTTCCTTAAGCTTTAAAACAGCATAAACAGAAAGAAAAAGATGTAAGAAATAAACATCAAAGAGCCAGGCAATTTCACAAGAAAAAAAATATAATTCTTAAATTTCTATTTATAAGCTCATCTGTTGCTGATACATCGTATATTCATTATTTAAACCTAGAAAACAGTACATTTTCAAGAACAGAAAAAATAATAATATCAATTGCGGCAAAAGAATTGCAAAGAGTATTAGAAAAACAAGAGAGGTAAAAAAAATTACAAACAATGTAAAAAAAGCAAGTGGAATAAAAATTGCAAAGAGTATAATAACAAAAGCAAGTCAACTAAAAAATTTGAAATGAATATAATACCAAAACCAAGAGATATTTAAAAAAAAATTCGAAGAATATAATAACAATAACAAAAGGAAGGAATTGGAAAGTGCTTTTGCGATACCCTAGTGTAAACTTTTAGCAAGTTATAACCTTGGAAATTTTTTCAGTTTATTTATTTTTTGTTTTGTTTGTGCTGCACTAACCAAAGGTTGTCGTCTCTGAGGGTTCTGAAAATATGATTTATGGCTAAAGTAAAACCCTTTTATTTCTCATGATATTGTTAACGGAGTTCGGCTTAAGAATCTCAGATTTGTTGGTCCATGTCCACTTATTATTTTTTAAAGTTTTAAATCGCTTTTTTTTATTCTCTCCGATGGTCAAATCGTAAAAAAGTACGTTTAAGTTTCATCTGTCCGAATATCCATCAAAGTATTAAACTTCTTGGATTAGGACCCAACCTGCAAAAATACCGATAAAATGAGAAAAAAAAAGGACACGTTGTCTTATATTATGAAATACTTAAAATGGGGGAATTTTTATTCAAATATGTTTAGAAGAATATATATATATATATATATATATATATTTAATATCATTTATATTTCTAAAATCTTTATTATGTTCACTTATTTGTCGGATTAGAATGTTTTCCAAAATTTGATATTGGCCCTTTTTTGAATAAAGTCCTTATAATATGCTCATTTATTTTTTAAAAAAACTCATTTATGTACAGCTTACATAAATCTTAAATTGATAACTGATAATTAGAAATAAAGTATGGTTTTATTAGTAATCTTTCATCCAAATGCATAGTCAAAGTGTGTTAGGGTATTGATTGGTCTTAAAATTCTAATATAAATGTGTGATCTTTCTAAATATAGCTATTAAATTTAAATAATTTTAGTTTATAATTTACTAAATAAGATTATCAGATGAATGCTTATAATACAAACACACTAATACACACACATATATATATATATATATATATATATGTATATATGTGTGTGTGTGTTATATGTAAAATTTTGCAAAGAACAAGGAGCACTTTCTTATAATTATCATTAAATTACTCAATCAAATATAAGAATTAAAGTAAGTAAACGATGAAATATCGAGAATAATAAACTTTTCCGATATTAAAATTAAAGGAAACGATAAGTTGTTAAATATTTGTAGTTGTTTATTTCTCCGCAAATTATATATATATATATATATATATATATATATAAGTCTTAGTTTTTAAGTTGTCATGTTCAGAATTTCGTGACTGATGATGTTGGAATCAAAATATGTAGTAATAAACTCGTAAATAAACTCGTAATGAAGAATAATAGGAGCAGGTGCTATTCATTGATTTAGGTGCACCTCATGTCTTGCGTGAAAGATGGGAAAATGAAATACCATATCTGTCGTCAGCTTTCCTATGTGTTTGTGGTTCAAAACTAGGAGGATCACAAGTAAGAGTCCTCTTGTTACTTCCAAGAGCGAAGTTAATAAAAAAATTAATAACTTCATTGTGGAATACAAAAAGACAAAGTACAAAAATGCAAACAATTAAGCATATTTATTTAAAGTCCTCCGAAGGAAGAGTGGTGTGGGAAAAATAAAGTTAAAAAAAATGAAATAAATTTAAAAGGTTCTATGCAAAGTTTTGCAAAGAACAAATTTAGCCACCCAAGGTGCGCTTTTTTTTAAATAATTATTAATAAATTACTCAATTAAATATAAAAATTAAAGTAAACGATGAAATATTGAGAAAAGGACAATAATAAACTCTACTGATATTAAAATTAAAGAAAACGATAAATTATTAGTTTGAATATTTTTCAGATAAATGTAATTAAATTAAAGCAAACGATAAATTATAAAATCGAATATATTTAAGCTAAATGTAACTAAAATTGAAGCAAACGATAGAGAATTGAAAAGTGATCTGGTACGTTAAAAATTGATCCACTTAAAACAATAACCCCTTATGTGGCTAAAAAAGGGCTGTATCATAGCTGTTTAAAAATTTTGAATAATGTTACTTATTTTCAGACATATCTTGATTCCTGTTTACATACGATTTAAGGTTATACATAAATCGATAAGTACATAAAATGAACAATTTTTATATTTGTTTCACTTCAATCCAATAAAAAAATTGGGGTAAATTTAGTACAACATATTTTTGAAAATTGAGTTCATTAGAGATGAAAACAGATATCAGACACATATTGCATATATTTATTTCAATCCAGTTAGAATTTCAGTAGAAATTTATTAATGGCATATTTTTGAAAATTAAGTTCGTTACTGGTGAAAGTAGACATCAAAAATATACGCAGAAACAATATAAATTTTTGAAAATTGGTCAGGTACGACATTTTTATGTTAACTAAAACAATAGCACCTTTGGTGGCTAATAAATAAAATAGAAAGATAAAATTGCGAAATCCATCATAAATAGCCTCGTGACTTCTCTCTATTACTTTACTCAATTGTCGATTTAAATATTAATCTGTTAGTAATTATAAAGTCTTTAACATTGTTTCCCGAAAGTGCTGGAACATGAGCGACATATCGGCTGGAAAGTAAGTTACGGACTTTTCGTGAATTTTCGGTGTGACGTCACACTTTGCTGGAACAGATATGAACACGCGGAAAGTCTCAGAGGGTTGGTTGGTCATCGAAGCCTGCTTTTGGATATGGATCAGAAAATCGATTAGGAAGCGGTTGGTATTGGATTAACAAAGACCTGCCGGTTGCGTGTCGGTTGAATGTGCGGAGAAGAAGCGGGTGTGATACATGTCCATAGTGTGAACTAGTACGCTAATCAAGTGAAAGTTGCTGATACAATTGTGAATGTCATTACTTTGTTGTTGTGTTCCTGTATTTGTGTCACTAATCCGTGCAAGTGATGTGTTTCCTGTTCTTGCTGTAACTTTCCAAGCTCTGCTACCTGTGTGTCATCCTGAATAATTGTGAATAAAGTGTCATTTTTTGTTATCCTCTGTGTTGGATTTGATTTCACCCTCAAATTTTTCGTAACAGTATTTACCTACCTGACGACCTCGGAAATTCAGCCATAGAACTGTAATGGACCTGTGACAGATGGATTCGACTTTGAAACACTACATCGGGAATGACTCATCAGACGATCAATTCATTTCAATCCATCCTTGATAGATGCTTCTCATGAACAAACTTCCTAATATTTCATTTCATTCCTTCTTTTAGGTATTACATTGAACAAACAGCGAAAAGAAACTTGAAGTATTCTCTCGCCTACTTTTATTTGGCATCATTTCTATGAAGGGTGAAATTCATTCTTTGCTAAAAGGGAGTTAGCCACTTTCATGTCATTCTCAATTAATTTATAAAGAGTACGTTTCAGAAAAAAAAAATCATACTTTCGTTCTTAAAAATCGTTTATATACACATGCTAACACACAAGAATATAATGAATTATTTCCAATAATTGATAACCATATCATAGAACTTATTAATTTTCATACTATTGCAATGAAATAAATGTTTTTTTCTGATATAATATTTCATCTTACTAGAGATAGAAGCTAATTTTTCCTATCAGTAAGATTATAGTAAATGATCGTCTGTCGAGGCTGTTTTCACCTGAAGTCAGAGCCCGATCGAAACTTGGAACACATTTACATAACACGAAATTGCTCCAATTTTCATGAAAGTTTGTGATGTTATAACACATACTTCCGTTTATGATACAGATCTCATATAATTTAGGAACATTCCAAAAATGTTCCATTTTATCCTTGAAAAAGCTTCCCAAGCCCGTTTAGCATTTCAGTATAGGAGACGAATATAGAAACACGTGTTGCACAACATAAAAGTGATTAATTCAAATATAAATGAGTAATATTATAAAATATGTTGCTCTCTAAAAAAGAACGAAGTCAGAATATAAAATTAATGCACAATTGTTTAGATATTGGAATAAGTGTTTTAATTTCTCTCTGGTTCTGTTATTTAGTAATACCCGAAAACAGTAGTTATAATGATATGCATTAAGATCATGCATGCTTTATTTTCGAAAATTCCCTTTCACATATTTGTAAGTATTTCAAAAAGCAGAAAAAAACCCACTAACATATTATTTAAATTGCTCATATTTATCTCCCGAAAGATATTTATTATAAAATTTGGATAAGATTCATTTCTTTCAACATTATTGTTAGGTTGATATCCTTTTACAGAACATTCACTTCCCATAGAAGGTCTCATGGTGGCTCCTCAATTGTACAGTTAAATGGATTTCGAAATGTGAAAATGACTTGAGCTTTTGATTAGGATCCGAAAATATCATAATTGTTCATGTCGTAATACTACCATAGGCCTGCCATCTGTTGTTATATATTATAGTAATCAATATTAACAACAAGCTTTGAGGGCTTAAGTAAAATTTTACACCAAGTAAACGAAAAGATTCTAAGCCCCAACAGGTTTAACGTGAGTCATTCTCTCTACGCAACATTTTATATTACGTAGAGGATATGCATAGCTTTCAGTTGCATCAAGAATTGAGGCAAAAAAGTTATGGTGAAAGAGGCATTATTTTTTAATTGAAGCTTGTAGAAGTAACAAAGCGTATTAAAACATCCGAAATAATAATAATAATTTAAAAAAAAAGATTTTAAAAAAAGATATGAAATTGGTTTTGCTAATTTCATTTTGACATGTGCTAACGTGTTTTATCTCTTTTTTCGAAAAAGTAGAATTATTCAAAATGATTAATTAGCGTAAAGTAAGCGTACTTCCGAGACCCAGCCTCCACAGAAGCAATTACCATCAAGAAAAAAAATACCTTCTTCGAATTCCTGATGCACTTTTAGTTTCACAGGCAAACAGTTGCCAATGTTAAAAACAGAAAAAATAAAAGCAGACGATTCTGCAATAAAAAATCTCATTATTAAATTAGATATCAAAACAAAAGCATACGATGAATTATTAAAGTTGACATTAATATTCTGTTCAAAAAATATTAAAATAAAAGCAGGCGATAAAATATTAAATCGAATACATCTTAGCAGTTTAAATATGCCTTTTCGCAAACTAAATGTGATTATTATAATCATAGCGTATTAGAATGCCAATCTTTTGAACCTAACACCATGCTTCTTTTACTTTAAGGTCACGCATTTTTGTTGATGCCCTTTCTCAAATCAGCATGTTAACACTTGTTATTAAAGTACTAAAAAACAGCATTAGAATGCACGTGACCCACAGGTTATGCATCTCTTCTCAGTCGCTTTCCTCTGTCCTAATGGCTTTCGTAACAATAGCAGTTATAAATAGATCAGTCTCAATAACATGCCGTACGTAGTGCTATTTTGGGACAGAGTTCCACTGACATTGAAAGTTTAAGTAGAAATCCGAAATAAAGACAAGCACAGTTTCGGGTCACGCGTTTTCAACTAGTCAAGATCTGTCTCATTCACGGATCCAGAAAGTTATTGGATGCCGTGAATGAGACAAACAAAAGGTTTTCAGTTCATATTGTGTGAAAAGGAAGTTATTCAACTATAGTATCTTCTTTATTCTCTCTCTCACTTCACGTTTGTGAGGAAATGTTCTTAATTTGTGCTGTTTATTTGCTTAATGTTACATTTGTCAAAAGAAAGAAGGCGATATCTCTAACATGTCAGACTCAATATTAACCCTTAAAATTCGAAAGGTGCCACCACGGAGACATACATTAATGCTATACAAATCGGAAGGATAAATTAATAGAAAGATAAATCAATTATTTTTATCACGTAAAAGGGTGGTTCATACATAAGTTTAGTACTCCCGCAATCAAACGCTTATGATCGTTGAAATTTATCACCAAACGGCCTTTGAAGATTAGAGGTTTTTACAGTTTAGTTCTCGTATATTTTGTACAACGATTGATTATTTATTGCCTTTACACTTAAAAGCAACACTAGGACTAATAAGAGACATAACTCTTCAGTTTGAATCTTAGTCAAGAGATGAAGACCGCAATTGAGTTGGCATCACCTTCTACAAACTACCATATTCGTCAAGAGAGGGTTTGGAGCCTTGGCAAATTTAAAAAGCTTCAATCTCCTAATTGCGTATCTTTAGTAGTATCAGGACTCGAACTCGTGACACAATGCTGGTCGTGAGATAAAAATTACGACCACTCTCCTAACACGGCCGTACACCAAACGTGAGGACTTCGACAGATTCAGCTCATTACAGATGAGACTGAAGGATAAACCAACCTATAATTTGGTGTTTTACTTTTTTTTCCGAATTATGATAAAGCAGCATGGACCACACATATGTTGGGAATTCCATTTTCTAACTTCCACAAATGAAACCTTTATCCTCATTAAACCTTCTATTCAACTTATACAACTGCTTTGTGCCTTCGGTAGCCTAAAGGTGATGGTCACGAATTCTCATCAAGCGTTCTCTCCATCGAGTCGAGGGTTCGAGTCATGATGTCTTTAAAGACAGCCGCGTATTGGAACTGGTTCACGTTATTCAAGCTCCAAGTTTTCTCGTTGACATGGGTGGAAATTTGGAGATGGGGTGTAAGTTAAAGTGATATCCTTGTCACTTGAACAAGGCTCAACACAAGAGTTCTGTCTCCGACGGCTCTCGCATTTCTTCCAAGTGCGACGTTAATAAATAAACAATAAAACTGTCTATTATTGTTACGCAAATATCTTTGAGGTAATTATCAGTGACTGTACGGAGGTATTGTTGGCCTTGACCGTTGTCCAACATGACAAGTTCGAAAGAAAAAAACGTGCCACCTTAAGTTACATGAAAGTTAATATAAACAGGTTGTTTCCTTGATTTAGCAGCTTTTATAAGTGCGAGTAAGAAAAATAGTCTATTGATCTAAATTCTCTCGTTATTTTCCAACGCACCCCATGCGCTTAAAAGCTTTTGAATAAAAATGAAGAATCTTCATCATCTTTTTAATGCTCACAGGGTAGCAATAAAATCTATTTTATATTTTTCCGATTGTACTTGTCCTAATTTTCTTCCACTTCGCAGAACTATGGCAACAATTTATAAATTGTTGCACGGAGCAACAATTACTGCCACCATTTCTTGATTATAATGTAAAAATTGAAAAAAAAAATATTAAGAATTAATTCCTTAATAATTTCTTATAATATAATTCAGTTATTATTTTGAAACTTTTTTACGATTAAGTTACAAAACAAAAGGATATTTTTGCTTTTTAACCAATATTATGTTTTTTTTTTTTTGAATTTCGTGATGATATTACTATCAGTAAATGAAGCGATAAACAAAAAGTATAATAAAAGAAAAATATTTATAACTATATTTATAGTTTAGAAAATTATTTTAATTTCAAATTAGAATTTTCGATTTCGTAACATACCAGAAGTACCGATCGGGGCTTCATTATTACTCAGAAGTAACCGATATATGTGGATACAATTTATTATGTATATTAAATGATACTTCTATATATTGTGTTGTAAATTACAGCTATTAATGTTGATTTGTTTCGATTCAAGAAACAATGGATTGAAAAATCCCGCTGTATCCCTAAGTTTTTATTGTGGGTTGGTTGTTTTATTAACGTTGCACCAGAAGCAACATTAGGGCTACTAACAACGGATCTTGTAATTTTGAATCAATTTTAACTATCATCCAGGAGTATCCTAAAATGCTATTTGTTGTACGAAAACACTAGAAATACAAAATAATTTTACTTATTATTTTGAACACTTCTCTACGTAGTCCACATCCATAGTTATACACTTCTCCCAGCGTTTCTGGATCTTTCGAAGGTCATAGTAGTAGAGCTTAGTACTCTAGCTTCTCCATTCTGCTGGTTACTTTAATCTACGGCTTCCCAAAACCACAAATCAACATTAACATTTATAGTTTATAAAATTGTACACATAAAAATTAATTAACATTTATAATAAATTTAATGCATACACAAAAAAAAGTCTAGGTTATTTCTCAGTAATAATTAAACCATAACGATAATCCTACGTATTGAATAAGCACCCTCAAAATGATTAAATAAGGTTTATATGTATATATGTATATGTATAAGGTTTATATGTACATATATATATATATATATATATATATATATATATATATATATATATATATATATATAAACTGCTGTTTGTAGAAAATGCAACACCATGAAGGAATCATCAGAATCAAATGAAATTCGCAGCAAATGTCAATTATAGGATATTATGCAAATTAATAAAGTTTCAGAGCCATCGCGCGTGCGCGGCGCGCGCAGCGCCCTCTGAATTGATGCTGAAAGCGTATAAATAAAGTGCTGTAGCGGGACGTTGAAAAAAGTCTATGATTATTTGTTAGTGGCAAACGTTTAGTGAGACCTGAGTATGCCTCCACGACGGAAGAATAAGAAATTCAAGCAACTTACGGAGTTTGAACGAGGGAGGATAATCGGCCTTCGAGAAGGAGGATTTTCCTATCGCGCAATAGCAGCTCGTATGCAGCGGAACAGTTCCACAGTGATGCGAGTTTGGAAGCAGTGGACCGACGAGCACCGAACAACTCGAAAAACAGGCACTGGACGACAGAAGGTGACGTCAGAGCGCGATGATCGACACCTGCTCCGCATGGCGGTGAATGATCGCACAGCTTCCTCCAGGCAGCTGGCAGCACGTTGGTCTACTGCTACAGGTGTACAATTGTCGGCTTCGTCAATTCGTCGTCGTCTGCTGCGCCGTGGATTGCGTGCAAGGGTGCCTTTATACAGGATTCCCCTCACGGCGAATCATCGACGGCTGCGTCGGCAGTGGGCTCTTGAGCACAGAGACAGGCGAGCTGATTGGCACCAAGTTGTCTTTTCAGATGAATCACGCTTCAATTTGTGGACCCATGATGGCCGTGTTCGTGTTAGACGTTATGCCGGTCAACGCTGCCTTCCTGAGTGTATTATTGAACGACATAGTGGTCGAACACCCGGAGTTATGGTCTGGGGTGCGATTTCGTATCATGGACGATCCAATTTGATACGAATTGAGGGTAATCTCAATAGCAACAGGTACGTCCGTGAAGTGCTACAGCCCGAAGTCGTTCCTTTCCTTCAAGGCATCCCTGGAGCTATCTTTCAGCAGGATAATGCACGCCCACATGTTGCGCGGACTGTTCAGCACAACGCATGCAACTTCTTCCTTGGCCTGCTTATTCACCGGATATGTCGCCTATTGAGCACGTGTGGGATATGGTTGGTCGGCGTCTCGCTCGTGATCCGCGTCCTGCAGTTTCCAAAGACGAACTTTGGTTGCGCATACAAGCGATATGGGATTCTCTTCCTCAAGCAGATATTCAACATCTGTTTGACTCCATGCCACGTCGTATAGCAGCACTTATTGCAGCGCATGGTGGCTGCACCAAATACTGATTTCGGACGCTTAATTTGTTTCTTTTGTTTTGAAAATTTTATCATTTATTTGTATCAGTACAAGTCGTTTCTGCATTAAATTTCATTTGATTCTGATGATTCTTTCATGGTGTTGCATTTTCTACAAACAGCAGTATATATATACCTCGTCACTTGCAATAATAATAATAATAATCCCTCGTAGTATAGTATTCCACCCTTATGGTACATTATTAATAAAATAAACCTGCGTCAAATACTATTATTATCCATTACATAAAATATATGCAATCAAGGCACTCGCAATGTGTCATACATTCATATACGCCTTACATAGCATGAAATCTTGAGCTTCACGTTATCGATATCGTTTTAAAGGAAAGAAAAATTATATTATATCCATTCCTTACATGTTTTAAATCAAATATTAGAATACCATAGGTGTTACATCGTCTTATGTTTTGTGTGATTATGAGGCCATGATAACCTAGTGGTCATGATCGTGAACTCGTGGCTGGCATTTTTTTTCCGTCGATGGGATCATACAATGGGGGTTTTAATGAAAAGGTTCTTAACGACACTGTACGTATAAACGGAGACTTTTTTCAAAGCATACACCATAGGCCTGAGCACAACGATCCCATTGATTAACGACCCAAATGATTCCTTTCTCCCAGAATTTCTGTGACCGTGACGAGACCAAGTCCTTCACAGCGTCTTTGAGTTTGTTGTCCGAGTTGAAATACTTCCCTTTCAGATGTTTTCTTCCCGTTCCTATGAGATCGGCAGTGATGGTTGTGTTTGCCTGGCCTGGTCTCGGTCATCAACCAAACTCTCACGACCTGCACGAAAACGGGCTCCATTATCTCACTGACTTACCGGACACACAGTCTTCCTAGGGCATGGTCACTATCTTGAGATGAATAGGGATCGGTTTAACACTTTCCGCTATCAGAAATCGGATAAAGCCTCGCTGCTCCTCAATCGTCGAATTTTGCAATGTGAACGCCATCATATACACACCCGCACTACCGTGTCAATTGGACGGCGCTCTTTATAAGAGCATCTGCTCTGTCCTGCGCATACGGGCTCCCCCGATTTATCCGATACACGACGGAGACTCCATTCGACTTCCTAGATGTCTCGCTATGTTCTTCCATAGCATCATAGGCAAATATGTTAAGGGTTACGTTGTTACGACGTTTCGTACCTTTTCATTTGAACACTCCTTGTAGGTTCAAGCCTCGATGTCTCTGGAAACCCTTCGTATAGCAGAACTGATGCTCGTAAATCTGTCGAAGTTTCAAGTCCTCCCATTGGCGTGATGTGTAAGTTTAGAGAAGATTGGTATGTTAACAGTTATAAGTTTGGATATATTTCAGCTCTTACGATGAATAAAATTAAGAACATTCATCAATTGCTCCATAATTCATGCCCCTTCATGATATTGTGATATCAAAAGAACTCCCCGCCGATGTAAATAAGTCTTGTATTCGTTTGCTTACACTGCGTTTGTGAAATGTGTTATGCTACGTAAGCTAATGTATCTTATATTTTAAATGCTTAGTACTTTTTAATCGAATAAAAAATTATCACATAACTTTTTTTCTGTCTTGCTGCCTTAAAATAGTTGTTCAAACCTTTATTTTGTGTTACCGTAACATAAAGGTATTGATTCATTCTTCCAGCAGCAAGCTAAGAAATTTGCTTCAAATTTATTTGGTTTATACACAGACAATTTTTATAGTTATGCAAACATCCTAATGTAACTGTGAATTTCTAATATTTGAAAATGTTTCTTTATTGCTGTTCCTTAGAATTTAATTCAATTAGATAGTTTTAAGAGTGTTTAGATACTTAATATATTAGATATTTGTTTAAATTGTCTGGTAATATTTATTGTTTTATACGTTGTGAATTTTCAAATTTGAGTGAATAATTAATGCAAAAATACTTATATAATTTTAAAACATTGCATATTTGAAATGTTGTAATATAATGCATTCAGAAAGATTTCATTATATCTTAAAAATTGTTGTTGATCAGTTTTGAAAATGATTTTCATATGAGTAATTATTTATGCATTATTATATTCGTAATGTAACATTGTAATCATATATTTAATGGCTTACTTCGTGACTTTAATACCTGAAAAAATATAAGATCTAATAACTTTTTAGAAATTATTATAAAACTGTGATAAAAAAAAAGTTATTTTAATTTATGTAAATATTTGAGTATAATGCGGACGATATGAATATTTATCGAAAAATGTGAACCATTGCATATGTTTACCTTTTATTTATTTATTTGAAGGATTCAACAAAAATAATGACCGCTAAAATTATTTTTATTTTAGTTTGATCGAAAATTTGAATAAAGGCAAATGTAAATTATAGTTAATATTTTTTGTAAAATGAGCTACATAGTATTTAAAAAGTAGTGTTGTGAAATTTTAAGATTTTTGCGCCTCTTAGCAACACTTTTTATAGATGACTGCACAGAATGATGCTTGAGAAGAACTTCATTTTTTTACTTCATAAGTATAAGTTAATATAACTTAAACACTTTTAATTGACTGAGAAATTATAAATTTTTTACATCTTTTTGTTTTAGGATATTTTTTTTTGTTTAAGATATTGAGTATATTTTTACTACTTTCAAAGAATTGTTATATATAACCAGTTTTTCGTTCTAATTAAATTATATGGTGATGATAAAGTAAAACATTATACACACAGAATAGAATGTTGGCAAAAATCGTTTTTATTCCAAATTATTTTTAATGGATTAAAATAAATTTCAAATGCTTTAAGACAGAAGTAAGATATTTCAAAATATACTTTTCTTAAAGAACGTGGTGTTAACATAAACACAAATTTAAAGTTTATTTTACAGCCAATGTTGCAAAAATTTAAACGTTCTGTGCTGGATATACAAGTATTATTCCATGCCATGAACTCTAACATTCATTTATACAGAATAAATAATAAGTTAATTTCTTTTGTATTCGACTCATAACGCAAGCTCTATATTTATATGTAATTCATTAAATTGTAAAAACGCTTATAAATATTCACCAGATGATAAAGTCGAGCATATTATCCAGCCTTTTTATTCCATTTGTCAACATTTTTATTTACAATCCACTCAATCACATTTATGCATTAAAATCCCGAGCTAAAAATTTATTATTCAATGGATATTATTCGATAAATAATATATAATATAAAAGGACTTGATGCCCTGTATAATTATGTTTATTAAATATATATATATAACACATCGATCAATAACTCCCGAGACTAACCCAGAGATGGCGCTCGTAGTAAACCAGTAACCAGGCCTTTCTAGAGTACTAACCTTTGCTTGAAACGTGTCAAAATTTTAAGTCGATCGGACCAGGAATATATATTATGTAGAGTTGGTCAAGAATATATCATTTATTTACTAATATATATTTCAATATTGTATATATATTTGTGACACAAGTAAAAAATTTTGTTCAAAAATATTTTTTTAAACTGTTAGCGAATTATTGAGTTGTTTACTTTATTTTTATGTTTTTGTTAGCTTATTTGTATTACAAAAATAGAAGATTTTATTATATTAAAAATTATTTTTATAAATATGATCATCTGCTGATCTCTAACATGTAAAAAAATTCTCATTATTTATTCTTGTATAATTTATTCTAAGCCGTCTAAAATAAATACAAATAGTTCAACCGTGGCTACGATTTTCTTGAAATATCAACACTCTTGTGTATCAACCTTTTTTCACTGCTCTAACAGGCGTAACTATTTATATACACTGATTTATGATTTAAACAGTTGTAACTCCTTTGTATTTTGAATATTGTCTATTTTATTTCTTTGTAAATAAAAACAATTAATCAAAAAATGTTAATCGTAAACTTAGTTATGTAACATATTTAATAAGTTGATTATATTTTTTCAAAAAAAGGACTGATCAAATATTAAATAAAACTGTATTAATCATTCTAAGTACTAAAAGAGTTCTGTGATATTAAACTTACATACATTCAAATTCAATTAATTTTAGTATTAAGATTTTATCAAATTTATTTACTGTTTTCTTGTACAGAAGTAATATTTTTTAACCAAATTAGTTCTTGCTTATATGTTTTAAATATAAAAGAAGTGATGTGACATTGAAACCTCTGAAAGTGAATAATGTAAACACATACGAACTTAGCTATTGATAATCAATATGATTCATAAAAATTATGTTTAAACTATTTTAAATTATATTCCCAACGGAATTGAGGGAAAACAGATTTTGAGAAAGACACATCTACAAATCTTTAACAATACAGCTTAACAACGTTATGTTACTTGTCGAAAAAATGTTCTGTATTTTTGCCGCTAACGCCTAGAACCTAGTTTTATTCACTCTCAACCCAAGTCATATGTTTTAAAAAATATTATTCATGACCTTTCAAAATTATTATAGTGATTAAATTGTATATACTCAATTACATATTATTATTCAAATACATATATAACACATCGATCATAACCTTGAGTCTAAAATTGAAAACAACATTTTTTTGCAAATTATTTTTTACTTAATCAAATAAACCTTGTTAATCACCATTTTAGGTGATACACATCATTCCAACTTTTCCAATTATTTTTTTTTTTTTTTGGCTCCTTTTCCAATTGTTTTTTTTTTTTTTTTTTTTTTTTCTCGCCAGAAATCTTTTTTGTTGGGAATAGCAATAAACAGCTTCTGAATCATCGACTCTGTTGTCTGTTTTTGTTCCTCGAAGCACCGCGGCACCACTTGAAAAACCTTTTTCACTTCACTCAAAAAACCTTTTT
>BMAW01090689.1:149431-200091 GCA_019974015.1 Nephila pilipes | reverse complement strand
TTTTTTTCACAATAACAAAAGTTGCTTCACTCAAAATGCTATAATTCACAAACTAATGATCCGACAGCTGTCAAATTTATAAACGCGTCTTTTGAAGGTTAGGGCTAACTAAAACATACATGGATTTAGTTCTAGTAGCGCCATCTATGTGTCAGGCCGAGGACTTTCATTTGACCTGTTATGTGTGTGTGTGTACACCACGTCACTTGCAATAATAATAATAATAATCCCTAGTAGTACTGCATTCCACCATTATAGTACATTATTAGTATAATAATCCCACGTCAAATGCTATTATCCATTACATAAAATATATGCATTCAAGGGACTCGCAGTATTTCATATATTTATGTACGCCTGACATAGCATAAAATCTTATGCTTGGTGTTATCGATTTATCGATATCGTTTTAAAAGAACGAAAATTCTGTTATATTCATTTCTTACATGCTTTAAATCAAATGTTAGAATGCCATGGGTGTTACATCGCCTTATCTTTTGTGTGATAATATAGCCATAACATTTTGTGCGATAATATAGTCATGAATGCAAACTCGTAGCTGGTCTTCTTTCCGTCGAATCATACAAGGGGTATTCAAATGAAAAGGTATGAAACGACACTGTAGGTATAAACGAAGACTTTATTCAAAGTATGCAGGCCTGAGCACAACGATCCCATTGATTAAAAACCTTAAGGATTCCTTGTTCCCAGAATTTCTGTGGCCGTGACGAGGTCCAGTCCTTCACAGCGTCCTTGAATTTGTCGTCGGAGTTGAAATGCTTTCCTTTCAGATGTTTTTTTTTTCCCTTTCCTATAAGATCGGCCATGATGATTGTGTTTGCCTGGCCTGGTCATCAACCAAATTCTCACGACCTGCACGAAAAGGGGCACTCCATTATCTCACTGACTTGCCGGATACACAGTCTCCTCCGTATATGGTCACTATCTTGAGATGAATAGGGGTCTGGTTTAATATTTTCCACTGACAGAAATCGGATAGCACATCGCTGCTCCTGAATCGTCGAATTTTACAATGTGAACGCCATCATATCCTCACACGCACTGAAACTTCAATTGGGTGGCGCTCTTTTTAAGAGCCTCTACTCTGCCTCCGTCGTGTATGGGAGCGGGCACCCCCGCATGATCCGATACACGACAGAGACTCCATTCGACTTCTTAGATGTCTCGCTATGTTCTTCCATAGCATCATAGGCAAATATGTTAATGGTTACTTTGTTACGACGCTTTGTACCTTTTCATTTGAACACTCCGTGTTGGTTCAAGCCTTGATGCGTCTGGAAACCCTTCGTGTAGCAGAACTGATGCTCGTAAATCTGTCCAGGTGTCAAGTCCTCCCATTGGCTTGATGTGTAAACTTAGAGAAGATTGGTATGTTAACAGTTATAGGCTTGGATATATTTAAGCTCTTACGATGTATAAAATTAAGAACATTCATCAATTGCTCCATAATTCATGTCCCTTCATGATATCGTGATATCAAAGAACTCCCCTCCGATGTAAACATGTCTTGTATTCGTTTGCTTACACTACCTTTGTGAAATGTGTTATGCTACGTAAGCTAATGTATCTTATATTTTAAATGCATACCACTTTTTAATTCATTATTCTAGCGGCAAGCTAATAAATTTGCTTCAAATTTATTTGGTTTACACACAGACATTTTTTATAGTTATGAAAACATTCTAATTTAACTGTGAAGTTCTAATATTTCAAAATGTTTCTTTACTGCTGTTCCTTAAAATTTAATTCAATTAGATAGTTTTAAGAGTGTTTAGATATTTAATATATTAGATATTTGTTTAAATTGTCTGGTAATATTTATAGTTTTATACCTTGAGAATTTTCAAATTTGAATGAATAATTAATGCAAAAATACTTATATAATTTTAAAACATTGCATATTTGAAATGTTGTAATATACTGTGTTCAGAAAGATTTTATTATATATGTTAAAAATTATTGTTTATCAGTTTTGAAAATGATTTTCATATGAGTAATTATTTATGCATTATTATATTCGTAATGTAACATTGTAATCATATATTTAATGGCTTACTTCGTGACTTAAATACCTGAAAAAATATAAGATCCAATAACTTTTTAGGAATTATTATAAAACTGTGAAAAAAAAGTTATTTTAATTTATGTAAATATTTGAGTATAATGCTGACGATATGAGTATTTATCGAAAAATGTGAACCACTGCATATGTTTACCTTTTATTTATTTATTTGAAAGATTCAACAAAAATAATGATTGCTTAGATTATTTTTATTTTAGTTTGATCTAAAATTTGAATAAAGGTAGATGTAAATTATGTTTAATATTTTTAGTAAAATGAACTTAATAATATTTAAAAAGTAGTGTTACGAAATTTTAAGATATTTGTGCCTCTTTGCTACACTTTTTATAGATGACTGCACAAAATGATGCTCGAGAAGAACTCCATTTTTTTTACTTCATATATAACTTAAACACTTTTAATTGACTGAGAAATTATAAATTTTTTAGATCTTTTTGTTTTAAGATATTTGTTTTTGTTTAAGATATTGAGTATATTTTTACTACTTTCGAAGAATTGTTATATATAACCAGTTTTTCGTTCCAATAAAACTATATGGTGATGATAAAGTAAGACATTATACTTACAGAATAGAATGTTGGCAAAAATCGTTTTTCTTCCAAATTATTTTTAATGAATTGAAATAAATTTCAAATGCTTTAAGACAGAAGTAAGATATTTCAAAATATACTTTTCTTAAAGAACGTGGTGTTAACATAAACACAAATTTAAAACTTATTTTACAGCCAATGTTGCAGAAATTTAAACGTTCTGTGCTGGATATACAAGTATTATTCCATGCCATGAACTCTAACATTCATTTACACAGAATAAATAATTAATTAATTAATTTTGTATTCGACTCATGATACAACCTCTATATTTATATATAATTCATTAAATTGTAAAAACGCTTATAAATATTCACCAGATGATAAAGTCGAGCATATTATCCAGCCTTTTTATTCCATTTGTTAACATTTTTATTTACAATCCAATCAATCATATTTATTCATTAAAATCCCGAGCTAAAAATTTATTATTCAATGGATATTATACGATAAATAATATATAATATAAAAGGACTCGATGTCCTGTATAATTATGTTTATTAAATAAATATATATATATATTGTAATAATAATATGTTTATTTACACAATTTAATCACTATAATTAATTTTAAAAAATGCATGAATAATATTTTTTAAGAAATATGCTTGGGTTGAGAGATGAATTAGAAAATAAAACTGAGGTTCTGGCGTTAGCGGCAAAAAACAAGAATCATTTTTTCACGACAAAGTAACATAACGGATTGTTAAGCTGTATTTAAGATTTGTAGAATATTTGTCTTTCTCTCAAAATAATGTTTTTCCCCCTCAATTCCGTTAGGAATATAATTTTAAGAAGTAAAGTTTTACATAAATTTGTATGAATCATATTGATTATCAATAACTTAAGTTTCGTTATGTGTTTGTTATTCACTTTCAGGATTTCAATGTCTGCACTTCATTTTATATTAAAACATATAAGCAAAAATCGAATTTGGTTAAAAAATATTACTTCGTACAAGAAAAAGTAAATAAATTTGATAAAATCTTAATACTAAAAATTAATTGAATTTGAAATGTTTATGGAATTTACATATTCACATAGCTCTTTTAGGTAGCTTAGAATGATTTAATACATTTACTTAATAGTTGATCATTCCTTTTTGAAAAAATATAATCAACTTATTAAACATTTATAATTAAGTTTATGATTAACATTTTTGATTAAATTGATTTTATTTACAAAAAGAAATGAAAAAGAACTAATATTCATACAAAATTACAACTGTTTAAATCATAAATCAGTTTATAAATGTTACATCCTAATTATGTATGTGAGAAATAAAAAGTCTTGATACACGAAGGATACTATATTTCAGAAAATCTTAGCTATGGTTTAACTATTTGTATTTATTTTTAGACGGCTTAGAATAATTATAATACTAGAATAAATATTGAGGCTTTTTTTAACATGTTAGAATAAACAGATGATCTAACGTTACAAAAATAATTTTATAAAACAAAAAATTTCTATTTTGTAATACAAAATAAGCTTAAACAAAACATAAAGATGAAAACCACTCAATAATCGCTAACAGCTTAAAAATATATATTTTTAGAGCAAAACATTTTTAACTTGTATCACACACACACACACACACACACACATATATATATATATACAAATATATAGAGCAGCTTAAAGAACTACATTTTAACAACACAATTAAACAAGAATAAAAGGAATGGTACATAAAAGTATTCTAAGATTATTTCCTGCCTAATATATATAATTGAAGAATGTAAAGAATATGATTATATAAATCTAAATAAAGTTGATGTACAAGATGTATACAGCTAACATGTAAATAAATCAATCGAGGTCACGTGATCCATTTTCACCAATAAGGTTTAATCAGTAACCACACTTTAGAAACCTCGCGGTTAAGTAGCCGGAGTTAAAAACATAATGATGAAATGAAGTTTAAACCGGCTGCTTACTTTTTCTCAACCTCTGTTTCCTAAGTTCGAGTTTCATAGTCCGGTCCAATTAACGGTGAATTCAGCCATAAGAAATGCCATATGAGTCAAATACAGGAACTTTTTTTTTATCATCCTTATAAGCGCCCACACTTGGTAAGACAATGAGCTGTAACTTGTAGAATCTGGTTTCAGTCAGTTTAATTTTTTAAACTGAACACAAATGTAAAAAAATAACCCTTAAGAAGCATTTTTTTAACATTTCGGTGTTTAATTAAATATGTATCACTGAGCAATCGGAATATACTTTCGATTCTGTATATATAAGCAGTATGTGCATTTCTTTGTAGAGAAGGCTGACCTACAACGGTCTCGTCATATTTTAGTCATTTTCCTGAAATTATTTTCAGTGATATCAAGTACATTTTCAATTATGTATTTCAAATGTTTTATTTTTATCTTTAATAGAACAAAAAATTACTCTTCTACTTATGGTGCTAATACTATATTTAATAAATTTCACAATAATGGTGAAATTTAATTTTGAAAATGAAGAGAGGAAATAAAAATAACTAATTAAATTAAAAATTTTATAAGTTTCGAAGGTTTTTGCACCAAACGATAAATAATTTTTAAAATTCTACGAAATTTATTAAGGAAATAAAAACGGTAGTATTACTATAAAATATATGAATTACTAAATACAGTAACGTAAAAAGTGAAATGTAATATACTATAATTTTTATATACTTGAATCCCGTACACCAAAATAAATCGTTAAATGTTAATAATTTTCATCCGATTCCCTCTTATAGCTCAAGAAATACACAAAGCTAAAGCTTACGATAGAAAATCTGAGACTTACGGAGATGTTAACTAGCTTTGATATCTGAGTTACCGATCTATTTACAACGCGATATTGGAAAATGAGAGATATGTGAATCATTTTCATGACGCAATCTAGTACACGGCCCTCACAGTTTTCTTCAAATACCTCCAGAACTAATAACTGGATTCGAATTTAATTTGAAATATAATGTATTTAGACCATAGGTTTCCATTTTTTTGGCCACTCCCTTCCTCTTCAGGAGAAAAAAACTGTTCTCATCACACCCTTCTACGAAAAAAAAAATATTACCATCCCCTATCTCGATAAAACCTACACCGATACGTACTCATGAAATCTATGATACAGTTGTGAGAGATCTTTAATTAACATTTAAAAATACTTCTATCAATCAGAAAAGAAAGTAATAAGAAATATTCTTTTTTTGACTCTTTCGAATACATTTTACTTCATGAAGTTAAAAATAACAATCTAACTTCCAAAAGAAAGACAGGAAACTCCATAGAAGTAACACTACGCTTCGAAATCTGTGGTATTGTGTCAACCTGCCTTAATTTTTTATGACCTGTCCAATTTTCTAAATATAAGATTTGTTGTTGGAGTAGGAACAATCGCATGCACTTTCTGTGATGCTCCGATCTGCGTACTGCGCATGCTGTTACTAGATCATATACTAGTCAACAAGATATAGGAAGCAAAGCTATGACGTACCAATATCTACGTTCATTCTGGACTAACCTCGCTTAAAAGACACTTAGATTCCTTTGTTAAGACCCGTATTCTATTATTTTTAGTATTAGTCCTGTTTTTCAGTGCGGCCTCTCGATTATTGCCCGATGGGGGGGAGCAGTTAGTTCTCAGCACCCCATAAATTAACCCTGGGCCAAAACTAACATTTGATCTCTTCAGCCCCTACTGGTGGGCGGTATCTACCTCTTTCGAGGAAATTATCTCTTTTAGAAATTTATTAACTCTATTAACACAGTTAATTAATCTATTGACACATAATTAAGCTATTGAGAGCGTTCCTACTTTTATCATTATGCATTAAGAATTGCAAGTTTCTTAAGGCATCCCACTCTTAAGGTGACTGTACTTTGAACAGTAAAAGAGAGAGTCGAAACTTTTATTGAATAGAATTTTTTTTATTAAGTTTTGCTACTAAAGGACAATTTTATTGTGTAATCAAGACCGTTAATCACAGCGATGACGATGCAATACAACTGAGTAACTATTTACGTTTTTAACTAAAAATTTACTAGAACCATTTGTGATTAAACTCGATTGATAAAAATTCTTACTTTTTAGTTATTTTTAAGGACCTCCATATCGCAAAAAATACTGCGTTTTCGTTCGACAATATTTAGTTGAATTAGAGATCCAGCGAAAAATCCTTAGAAACGATGGAAATAACATGCAGGTCATTATAAAACCGTCGGAAGAGGAATGTTGTCTTTTTAGAAGTAGGAAAGAAACGATTCATTCGGAATTAAATTGGTGGAAAAGTTCTAATGATCCAAATGACTAGGTTTTCAAAGTTTATAAACATGCTGTAACCACTTACTTATATACATCCTTTTCCCACCATTCGTCCTTCCTTATAGCGTGGGAGGGAAATATTTTCGATTCGCAAATGTATTCAGTCTAAATATTTTCTCGGTATTTGAATATTTAGAGTAGATGAAATATATTCCATTTACTAAAGAGTTTCTTGAGAAATGATGGTTGAAATTTATGGAGATGTAACAACGTATTGACAAATCTAATACGAAGACCTGAATATGTTTGACTTTTGTTTACAAACAGCAGAATACCGATATAATTGCTATCTTGGGAAAGTAGCTGTAGATTTTAATTTATAGTTTAGTATTATAAGTAGTTACTAAGATATATAACGCTAATATGGAATTTTTTCTCTAACTGAAAAATGCGTCATCATAAATATCATTTGAAAACAGATCTCATTTTTAATATAATTCTCAATTCGTTAAAAGCTGTCATTTCCCCCCTGAAATACATGTGTAATCTTATTAAAATCTCTTATATTTTAAAATCAAATAAATATTTAATTTTACGCGTTAAATGATAAAAAAAAGTATTTATTTTTAATTGTTTTCGCATTGTAAAGGTGAGGCAGGGACGGATTGTAGGTTTATGGAGCAAAAGGCAAATCTGGTTATATTGTGTCAAACATTTGTTGTTTCCACCCTCTTCCTTTTTAAACCAAGTTTAAAGAAATTGTATAAAAGACACAGATTTAGGGGGGGGTAAGACATTGTAAAACAGTTAAAGTTTTAAAAAAATAATTAAAAATCCAATTATGTATTAAAAACGCAAACAGGTTATGATGGGGCTCCTCCCAGTCAGACAATGTTAAAACAGAAGAGTTCAAAAAAGTGAGGCTATGATGATGAAACACTTAGATGCACTGTTAGAATGTGTTAAACAGTGCACGGGATATGTCAAGAAGGACAGCCGAAAGGACTCTCTCCTAACAACAAATGTTTATGAGTAAAACGCGGTGTCATGTTTATGCCCAACGCGAATGCGAGTCAACTTGTAAACCACTCTACGCATCGGAACAATAGGCCATTCCCTAACGACTGGCTTCTCCAAATGTAATGCATTTTGGGCCTGACGACTCTGCGATTCTTTCCATTCCTTGTGAATGGATTTTAAAATGAGACTCTTCTGTCTTGTAGTGGGACAGCAGCTGCAGAAAATTCAAAGATGTTTGACATCCGAGTCCGAGTTTTAGATTACTAAACCACTCTTTCCGAATCAAACACTTCTCGATTATAATAGATTCGATTCATATTATTCTGATCAGGAGTTACTTCCAATTACTTTTAATATTAACGATTAATTATGATGTTTTACTCCAATCTACAACGATTATCAGATTGTCGTTATCTTCTATCTCCCTTTTCTTTCATTTCCATTACATATCGCTTTTAAATCACTATCTCTAATTAAACTCACTACACATCTTAACATCATCAATTTACCTAATCACGTTTCATTTCGACTGGTAAGAAGCTCTGTAGTTGAAGGCAATTCAAATTACAGAAAGTCCCCGAGTTAAGTGAAGAGAAAATCACGAATAGCCCAACGTCAAAATTTTAAGTATTCATTCAAGCTTCAGCACTACCTCATAATGTGGCTTCAATCAGAGAACAAAAAGCAAAGAAGAATCAATCGCTTTTCAACACTTTTCACGTCTCCCTTTTATAAGATTTATTAATGTGACTATCCTATAAGCACTATCTTTTTCTTCACATCGGCTTAAGAAGCCCCGTGTTGCCACCTCTTCAATGCCGAAGAATTCTACATTGCGAATATTTTTTTCGAGAAAGAGAAGAAAGTTAAGTTGTGCATAATACCTTTTTTCACTGTGCATAAAATTAAACTTGACACCCATAATGATCCTCATCCTGTGAATAAGACCGATAGATCTCGATTTGTTGCACCCAAGAAACTGTCTCCAAAGCTAGTTGCCACTATGCAAAAACCGGGAGGTCTGCTGAGGCATCCAGTCCTAACCAACGCAGAGCGTTATTTCACTTTTTTTTGTCTTCCTGAGGAAAAAAAATATGACCAGGAAAAAATAAGAAAAGTAAACGCGTTCAACTTGTGGATAACGTCTCTTCTGCTGTAGTTTCAGCCTTTAATCTTTCTTCATTTATTTCTTCCATTTGCATGTTAAGGTTCCGGGTTTACTTTTACTCCCCTACATCTTGGATGTGCAAAAATACCTTATATAATATATATATTATTTAAGCCACATATTTCTATCTAGTAAAGTACATGGTGGAATATTTTAAGCTATTCTCTCCATGTGCACCAACAACAGAATTTTGCGGAAAAATAATCCGATTTACGCATATGTGAATTCTGGTCAAAGTCCTTAAAAAGACGAACTCGCTCAAGACGAATTAAAGTCAACAAAAATATTTTATCTATTTAACTAAATAATTCGGAAGACTCTCGTAACCTGAGAAGCAAAATGACAGTAAAACTCAACCTGAGGCAAGCAGAATAATAAAACATCGTAGACAGAAATTGTTGGGGCATTGACACACTGAATGTTAGAAAACGAAAATGACTGTTACAAACTATAATGATGTCTTTCAAGAAGATTCCCGGAAGCACTAGATCTTTCAAACCGAGTAAATAAGTTGGTAGGTTAGTGTTATTAACGTCGCACCAGAAGCAACACGAAGGCTATAAAAACCGAACATAAAAAGTTATACGTACATAATTGTTTTTAGTAAAAAAATTATGAAAATTAATATGTACTTGTATAAATAGAAATTTCTATACATCTAATTTTTTTCCTGGAATCTTCAAAATTTATAGGTTCCACTTTAATTTGTTTATATCAAAAGAACTATATAATTCTTGTCCTGACTAACAGGTAACGTAAATCTTGGAATAATTATTTATATACTGGCCTTTAAGAAAGAAAGGGGGCATGCATTATGATAGAGAGAAGTTTAGTTTAGTTTTTATTAACGTCGCACTAGAAGCAACACGAGGGCTATTGGCGACGGACCTCGTAATTTTGAATTACGGTCAAGTGATGAGGACGATACATGAGCTGGCACCCCCTCTCCTAACTTCCCCACCACGCCATCAGGAGGACTTTGGGCCCCAACAGATTTAACGTGCATCAGCCCCGGCTACACGGTGAGTCTTTAGCGGCCAAGGATCGAACCCGAGACTGAACGAAAACTGTCGGCCACGAATCCGAAGCCATGACCAACTAGGTTACCACGGCCTGCATAATAGAGAGAAAGAGAATGGTGATGATGATGTGATTGTACATTAATTTCGCACAAAGAAGTAACTCTAGGGCTGGCAACTCTCGCCTTTGGCGACGAACCTCATAATTTTGAACTTTATTCTAGTGACGAAGACGACACCTGAGCTGACACTTCTCTCTCCGAACTTTCGGACCATACCAATGGGAGAACTTGAGACCTTGACTAGATTTAAAGTGCATCAGCCCCGCTACAAAACAGGTCATTGGTAGCACCACGACTCGACGAAAGTAACTTCGGCCGAGAGTCCGTGACTATGACCACTAGGATACAGTGACTACAAAAGAGAGAGAGAGCATTATCTTACTTTTCTATCAATAGCTTTTATAAGCTTTCAAAAGCTATATAATGTTAAGATAAGAATGCCAAATGTTGAGTGTTTGCTTTATTTTAAGAATTAAAATTACAAATTGGATTATTTAGTTTTTGCGTTTTACTCATGAGGTCTAATGTAAAAAATTCGCTCGACTTCTTCACATCATATTATTACTGTAAATGACTAAGATTTTTTTTTGTTAAATTACTTAAATCCTGTTTTCCCGAGGAAATAAAAAAGTAAACAGGGAACTAATGTAATTGCAAAGAACTTGGAAGCAAAATATGTATATTTTTAGCAAAAAGGAAGAACCAATTTTTGAAAATTCGCTTCTGATTATCGAACTTCTCCCACCAACGCCTTTTCTCTTCTTTTAAGTCTTCGTTTCTTTTTTTAAATTTAATTTGCGTCGCGAATATCGTTTGCGAAAATTCAATAAAAGTAAAAGAAGGAATAACTGGAAGGTAATTAGATTTTCCACCTTTTAAGCGAGGATACAATGACACCAGTAAGCCTAAATGAAATTCCGCCGCAAAAAATCCCTTAGTACATTTAGTTCAGAATGTCAAAAACACACAATTCAGGTAATCTGAAATACATTTAAAAACATCGGAGGATTCAATTCTTTAAATTCTGGTGGTTAAACAAGAAAAACCTTAATATATGTTAAAGTAATTATATTATTTGAACAGTTTGTGTTTCTTGATTTGAAAAGGTTACAGCTTTAAGAATCTTATGAAGAATATTATTCGTTTTTGTTAATAATGTACAATTTACATATCTGTGATTGTATTATTTCCAAATTCTTCTCCGAGGTCGTTTTAATTTTAAGTCTTCAATTTTTTAAATGTTCTCTAATGAATTTAAATTATTTGAAAAGGTTTTTCTCTTCAGGAAAAATAAATAAAAATACAAGTTAGAAGCACAATAAGTGATAATATTTCGAATTATTTAAGTCTCCATATAATTAATTTCCTCTTGCTTTTAAATGATGTAATAGGATTAAAACCATTACTATTGTGATAAGATAGAAAATACTTTTTTAAGATATTAGTGCTCTCTTCACTGATTTATTTTAAACTGAGCAGTTATTCTGTGTTTGGTAAGTTAATGTAGAAGAAACGAATATTGAGATACGTCACATATTTTTATTACTTATTTTATCTTGTAGCTAGAAATGAGTTTGACACACTTGCAAGTTCTATATCGGAAGAAATGATAATTTTAGGGTGTTAGGAGACGAGAACGACATCTGAGTTGATTTCGAACTCAAGTTTCCCTACCATATATCTTAGGACTTTGAAGTTATTTTAACTTTTACTGCATCAATCCACATCATTCCACTTGATAGAGCTATTGGGAAATCATGACTTAAAAATGTCAACTTGAATATGGCGTACCATGAAGGACGTAATCGTGAATACTGGACACTATCGGCCCCTAAATTTAATATACCGCGCATTTCAATGCATAAAGCAAAAAGTTTTGGACCATTTTTAAGCCAAATTACAGAGGTCGGCTTACATGCGGATCTATACTAGTTTGCTTAAAATAAAGGTACTTTTCCGTTGGCCATGCGCAAGCGATTCATCGTCAAATTTCGCAAGTTTTTGTTTCTTTTGTTTGTGAGACAAATGGTTCTACATTAAATTATTTATCACTCTTTTTACGAAAATGATTTGTTTTATTTACAACACTTTATATACAGGTTTTTGAGTCATAGGCGAAGCAATTAACGCCTAGTAATTACACTGATAGAATTTTCGACAAATGCGATCATTTATAACATAAAATTTTTCGCATAAAATTTTCGCTCATTTTTTTTCAACGGTGGACTACTCGCGGTTCTCTTACTAGTCTCGGTGACTTTTTGTACTTTGACTTGCATAGATCTACAACTCCTTGCCAACCAAAAAGAAACGTGATTAGGTAAATATAAGGAAAATAAGTATTAATTAGTAACCGAATTAGGGATAATGATATTTAAGGGAATTATTTTTAAACTGAAAGAGAAGGGAGATAGAGGTTGACAGCAAAGTGACAGATGTTGTAGATTTTCAGTGAACCATCGTAATTAATCGTTTTTATTGAAAGTGGATGAAAATTATTCCTTTTCAGAATAATATGAGTCGAAACTACTGTACTCAAGAAGTACTTGAGCTGGAATGTATGATTTGGTAAGCTGTTATTTGAACATAAATAAGGATTAAATGAGTTAAGATAGATTAAAGAGAGAGAGAAACCTGGCATATTCTGTGTTGATAGGTAATTAACTGTGGTTTCCTTTTTCTGACATTTGTTCAATTGGATTTGTGAACTTGTTGACTGTTTAATTGGACTAAGTTGGCTGTGAAGATCAATAATGAAAAGTCGGCGCCTCAACTTCAGACAAAAAATTTTAAAGGCTCATAAAAAGGACTTACATCTACTCGTATAGATATCACATATCGTACATAAGAGGTTTAATGGTAACCATGTGCTAGTTTATGATAGGGCTTCCAGCGTTATGTCTATCTTCGTTGGCACCTAGAGTTTCACTTATGAGTGATTTGATTGGAAAACATTCCACACGTTATACCAACTTGGTAAAGTTTTCGATCACCTGGCGACATGTTCGCTTCTACGAGAAATGTTTTTCATTTAGGCTAATATATAAAATTTGTATTTTGAGTAGGATTTTGAAAATAAATATACGTATCGGTTTATATTCCAAAACATACGATAATAAAGTAATGGAGCTACACTGTCTTACAATAATGGCCAACATTGCAGTCTTTAAAATCACACAGGATGTGTGAATAAAGCCTGTGTATTAGACCGAAATAATCATGTATATAAGCAATCAAATTTAAATTGATAATGTGAGAATAGGCGAGAAAATATATTGACATGTTTGAAGTTAAATTTTACTAGCGATATATTTAGAGCTGTTAATTTACATCTGAATATCAAGAAATAATAAGCCCATTTTTTTTCCAATATTCACATTTTTTTCAAGCCTTATTATAAAAAAATCTGTAAAACATTCAGCATTTTTCATTGCGAATAATTTATCAAAACATTTATGCTTTGATATGGCCACTAAAAACCCGTACTAAATGCATTTAATAAAACTTCTTACACACACACACACAAATCAGTGTGCTTTGGTTCATCTGCTAACACGATGGCAAAATCACAGTAAATGGCCATTAGACAGAGATGAAAACAATATGAAACGCGTTCGAACACGATGAGAAAAGCGGAAAATCTTTAATACTGAAGAGACTAAAAATTGCAAAATGCTGAGAAAACGGTTCGTGGAAAAGCTCGGAGAGAAAAAGCACAAATACCTATTCCAAATGGCCGAGTTTGGGGATTCATAAACTGCTGCAACGACTTATTTATGTAGATCCATTTCCCGCCTTTCCTTATATCCACGTAATAACACGGGAGGAATATTTTTCCATTCGCAAATGTATTTCAGAGAAAATATTTTTGTGGTATTTGAATATTTTTAGTATATATATAAAGAGAAAGATCTGGCTTATACTGCTAAATACGAGGAAAGTTTCTGCGAAGTTTTGGTATTATTGAAATGTAACTATATGGATGAGTTTGTGCGTTTAAGAGGAAGGCTAAATCAGATAATTATGCATTGCCTTTTGTATTGTTTTCTTTCTTCAAATGAAAAATATGTTAACTCAGTGTTTACGGATTTCGCGTAAAATTAGGCTTTTCTCGAACTATTAATAGTGTGGATCACGTAACATTACGTTTTTATATGACTGAATGCGAGGTCTATCGCGCGGATCATTATCTATCGGATTATTCAATTTTATATAAAACTCCCAAATCGACCGAAAAAGTTATAATATACCTCGAATACTGTGATATTATTAATAGATTTGTTACGGATAATGCATCAGCCGTGCTTTGGGTTACAAATTGTGTATTTGAAAGTGCTGTATACATTCAAGATCGGGCTGCCATCCTTGTATGCTACGAAACGGGCACAAGATGTTATACTTCTGTTCGATTATCTATGTAAAGAAAAAAAACATGTGTTGGACAAAACCGCACGTAAAGTAAAGAGAAAAATTTGCAAAGGCAATGTTGAATACGCGCAGTGAAAAAATTTCGAAGTGAAATATGCAATATATGTAAAAGATGTTTCACACGGGAGGTATCGCGCATCAAAAAATTACTATCATTATAAAATTTTAATAAGCTTTAAGTGGTAATGCTGAAAAATAAAATGTGTCATCGAATGTTCATTTTTCTTCTCCATTTCAATTACACTTGTAACATTCCACAAAAATTTGTGTATATATAAACATATAATTTTTTAAACATTAATGAAGGACACATTTCTGGATCAGATGACGAAAATTACTTTCACTATCCTTTTTAAGTCATCATTAGTTTTTTGCACACACACATTCTCTCTCTCGCTTTTCTTTTCATATTTCATTTTTTAAATATCATGTTCTAATGGTTTATTCTTGCAACGAGACCTCCGCTTACAAAGTGTTAGCAAAATAAAATTAAATGTAATCAAAAAGGGCGTATCGTGTATAAGTGAGATTATACAAAGATTTCTGATATACAACTATCCAAAATCATAATAATGTAATGTTTCTATATATCCTCTTTCAAGGTTTACGTATTGTTTCAACGTATTGGGAGTTTTTTTTTTTAAATCCTGTATGATAAAAAGAAGTAAGAAGTAGAGCGTATTCGAAGCTTATTGCGCACAAATTCTATTACTTCTTTCGGTGAAATTGTTTCTCCTTTTAACGCTTGTTTCAGAAATCCAATCAAATAATTGTGCGAAAGTGCTAAATCTGGACTATACGGAGGATCATCAAGGGTTGTCCAGGGAAGTTTCTTTAATTTTCTTGCATTGCACCTGCTGTGTGGGTCAATGTATCGTTCTAATGAAGAACATTGCGGATCGCAATGGGAAGTCTTTGAACCGATATGATGTTTCAACTTTCTCCAAAATTTCACAATTACTTTCTGTATTGATTATATGTTATGTCGGTCACATGAAGAAAATCAACGCACACAATACTCTATGAATCTATAAAAAAAACAGGAGTGAGAGTTTTCCCAGCAGATAACCGAGGTTTTTCTTTTGGTGGAGTAATTTTACATTTTGTGTGCTTATCCGTACAAGACAACTTTGCGTAAGGGATACAGCTACTGAATAAATTAATAAATAAGGAACAAAACGACGAGAAACGATTCTTTACATTTCAAATAACTTATCTTAGTGCTTTGGTAAAATGTACAAAATTCGTCTGCTGGGATTAAAAATGTCTGATCCTTTTTTCGGGGGTATTATGCTATAAATGATGTTAAGTGAATTTTCGCATTTTGTTTTTCGAATTCATAATTAATTGATAGCTGATAAATTACATATCAACAGTTTGAGACGTAATCAGATCTTAATAATGTTAATAGAATATTTGCACAGTTTTAATATGCTTGTAGGCGAGAACTATTCATATTTGTGTTTTTATTCTATCAAAGATAACTCTGTAAAATTATGAAGTCCGTTGTCAGTTAAATTCAGCAAGGTTTAAAAATAATCTTTTAATGTTGAATTTAAGAGTGAAAGGTAATAGAATTATATTTCAATCAAACGATTCCTGTTACGAGACGATACAGAAACCTTAAATGTCTGCAGTAAAATTAGCAATAGAGTTGAAGGAGGAATACTCGTATAACATGAATGTTCATGCACAGACTATAAGGAATATTTTACAAACCAAAGAGTAAAGAACATGGACATCTCAAAATAAACCGTACTCGTGTATATGAACTAAACACTATATCGGGAAACTTCAAATTTATTATTTTTTCAAATAACTCCTTTGGATTTCAAGGTCGACACTTAATATAGAGAAGAGAAAGTACAGCACAAAAATCAGCAAATATGAAGGTGACCTTAAGACATGGTGGTGGATGTGTTATGATAAAGAGTACAATTTGGGGTAAGGTTGTAGGGAATGTAATGTTCAATGCTGGTTCAATGGCCAAATCTGTGTGTTCAGGCATTCTGAAAGAAACTGAGAAGTTGAATTTAAATGGGAATTATTGTTTGCACCAAGACAACGATCTTAAGTCCAATAGAGAAGAGAAGAAATGAATAATGAATTAAGAACAAAATGTACTGACCCATTACAAAAGTCCAGATATAAGTTCTATAAAAAAATTATTTGGGCATGTGGGAAAAAATACCAAGAGAAGTTTCATCAATATATTTCACTAAAACGCTTGTAATTTTTAAGAATAAGAGGGTACAAATTCTAATAGTAGCAAAAGGATATCGTTCGAAACAGGTATTTTTATTTTAAATTCTAAAGTTATTATTTGATAGATTGTGGAAATGTCCAAGTGGTTTTTTTTTTTGTGCTGAAAGTAAAACGTTCTCCATGCGTTTCGAATCGATGATTAAATTATAATTTTTATTGCAATAAAATAAATCTGTGCATCCTTCTGGAATTTTTGTTATTTTGAATTTTTTCATTTACATCATGGTGCAATATTATTAAGCTATTATATCAGCTAAGGTTACTGTACTGATTTTTATTTGGTTCAGTTTAGGAAAGGGTATCGTAAAGTCTTAATTATTATAAAGAAATCACCGACAAATCTGAATGAAACTTATTCTGCGTATTAATTGTTCTTTATGTAAATAATATTGTAAATTAAACTAGTAATGTTAATTTATTTGGTTTCTGGGAGCCATAGATTGAACCCGTAACATAGAGAGAGTATAAAGATAAAGAGTTCAATCAGCCGAGTTCCACAATGACGGCCTTCGAAAGGTCAATAAACACTGGAAGAAATATAATTCTCTGGATGGAGACTACGTAGTAAAGTTTTAACAGTAATAAATAAATATAAATAAGTTTCGGTATCTCTATTACTTTTAAAAATAACTGAAACTTTACCAAACCTGGGATAATAATTAACATTTCACGATACTCCGTGTAATTTGAATCAATAGTTTCCTAAGACTAAACTAAAAACAGTAATAGCTTTCTTTCAAAACATTATATGCATTAATCTAGATATCTCTCTCTCCTATTTGTTAGTAGTAATTAAAAATTTATACTGAGATATTATATATAGGAAGAGCATATACAGGTTTGTCATACTTGTGTGTGTAATATTTTTACCATTGCTGCTATTCTAAGAGTTTAAATCTTTTCTTCAATTCCCGAGTAAAGTCACGCATATATGAATTTAAAAATACAGTATGAAATCAAAGAATCAATACAGCTATCAAAGAAATAAAAATTTTACTTCAATTTTAAATTTAAAGAATGCAAGAGTTTTACCAACTTTCCTCATTCATAATATTTTTTATTCTTTCCTTCTATATTTTCAAAATTTTTCTGAGCCACTTATAGAAGCTCGTCTCGAAATGTGCAATCCTTAGAATCAACATTTTTAAAATACATATCATGTAATAGTATTATAAATTTTAAACATATATCGAAGAATATCTTACCCGGAGGCAGTAAAATAAATGGAACAATTACTTTTATAGGGCATCGTTAAATGTTATAGTTTGTGTTTAGAAAAGCAATAAATAACAATCACCGTAATGCGTTTTACAAGTATAAAACTCGTAAATAAAACAGAAAAGAAAAAAAATAACTTTTACTTAAAATTCTGTTTGAATAGAAAATTCGTAATAACACAAACGTTATTTTCCTCTCAGCATACAAATAATAATAATATGTTTAGAGATTTCATATCGAAAAATCTCCATAATTTAATTTTTAAGAATCAGAAATTTCACATTTTTATTCTTACAAAAAATCCATTTAATATATTTTTCACTCAACGAGATCCGATGCAATAATATATTCATTGAAGTGATAAACCAATGCTTTTTTCTATGAGTAAATAAAATAAAATACTTATTGGTAAATTTTAAATATTTTTTTTTATAATTTACTTGTAACATGGACCAAATATGGTACATAGACTCTTGGAAAATATTTCAAATTACTTGTTTGGAAATTGTCACTCTTTAGATTGTATAATTTCTTTTCTTAACATAAATAAAATTCAATAAATAGTTCTTTGCGCGAATTTTGACAACACAAATCTAACAGTTGAATAAAATCTTCTTTCTTTGTCTCGGAAGTAAGATCGGCGAGGGCCAAGTATTTGTAATTAATCAGAGAATCTGGCACGAAATAAACATGAGAAGAGCTGTAACTTCGAAAAAAGTGCGAAATATTTATGGTTCAATATCAGAGCATCTTACTGTTCGTTAGCAAACGTTTATTCTCAAGTTTCAAAATTCCTTGCTCTTATTCACACAATTTCATCTGCTTTCCACCATTTTAACTCTTCAACTGCTCCAGGGATCCAAATTTTTTTTTCAGTTAGAGTGGAGTACCCCGTAGATAAATGCTATTTATTTACATCTCGTGTGCCTTTATGCGTTTCCATAAAAACTTTAACAACATTTGATTTATTTGATTGATTGTTTAATATTATCACACTTGGAAGCAGCAGGGTGGCTTTTGGCGACGGATTCTTCAATTTTGTACCTCGGTCAAGTATCACCTAAACTAGTACCTCCCACTTCAAACTTCCGCACCACCCCAACGGGAACACTTGGAACCTCGACGGATTAACATGCATTAGAGCCGCTAAGCAGCGGGACTAAAGTGGCTACACAAATTGAATCCACGATTCGACGGAAACTCCCACCGCAAGTTCTCAACCATGACCCCTAGGCTACCGTGACCACTAACAGCAGTTGAATGTAATATTCGTATAAAAAATAGGAGGCATATATGTGTTTGTTTATATTACCATTTTGATCGTTACTGATGCTATTGTATATTAATGTCGCACTTAGAATCGTCGTGAAAGCTATCGGCGAAGAATCTCGTGATTTGAGCCTCTTTCAATGGACAAAGAAGACACGTACGTACCTGTGCAACATAATTGGGTCAAAGTAAAAAAAGAAAATAATTTTTTATAAGACTTTGCTTTTATTCAATCCATACATTTGCATTATATTTTCTAATATGCTGTACGTCCTCCCTTAGCAGAAATAACCTCTTGCAAACGTTTCGGCATTGACTTCAGCATGAACTTCCTAAGTTCATCATCGTGAACCCACACTTGAATTCCATTACTTATCATGCTTTCTTTTGTGATACAATCCATCTTACCTAAACACCTCTTCACAATAACCCACAAGTTCTCGACGGGATTTAGGTCTGGTGAATTTTCGGGCCAATCGAACACTATAATTTGATTTCCCAGCATAAAAGTCCTTACCAGTTTTAAATTGTGACGAGGAGCCAAGTCGTGCTAAATGTTAAGTTAAAAGTTTTTATGAATGAAATAATCTTATGCCGTAGTATTTCGATGTTTTTAGCTGAATTCATCGCGCTTTGAACAGGAACTAAACTTTCAGGGTCATTAGCCGAGAAAAATAAACCCAAAATATCTACTTCAGCGGGTGTTTTACAGTCTGTTGGATGAGGTCGTGTCTCAAGGGCTTACAAACACTTCATCTCGTAACATCTGAAATGTATCCCTGCACAAATGAGTTTCATCACTGAAAACTACTTTCTTCCAGCCGTCAGCAGTCCGTGATTTGTACTGTTTTGTTCATGCTGAACTTTTTTTATATATTAGGAGTTAAAAATTGTTTTTTTCGTTGGTCTCCTTGCCTTACGGGCTACGTCCAGAAGCCTATGCCGTACAGTTTAGCTACTCACAATAAACTCAGGTACCAATAAATCCCTTTGAAGGTCTAAGATTTTTTTCCTGGAATTAATTTTATTATTTCTTATTAGAATTTTATCAATTTTTGCAGTACGGGTTTCCGCTTGCACCCGCATCTTCTATTCCTTTTTTGGAGATGTTGATCCACATTCTCTGAATGATGCTAGGATTCTTAAAATACTTGATTTGCCTACAATAACTGCAGAAGCTATTTCTCTAACTGTCACAGATGTGTGATCCTTAAGAGCTATAATTTTAGCACGCTTCGTAGGAGTTATATTCATTTTTGAACACGTGAAAGAAAGAGAGAGCAAACTCTAACAACTAACTTCCTCACTCAAAGGCTCACAACTGAAGAATAGGTAAGTACTTCTTCGTTATATCTAGTTAGGTCGATCAGTCACACTCACTAAGCATTTAAATCCAGTTTGAAGTAATTCACATTCAGTCTAAGCAGGTAAAAGTGATTTGAAGTGGTTTCAAACACATCTACCAAAAACGTAACTTGCCCCAATTAATTTGCACAATAGAGTAAGCAGGCACCACCTTCTTCGAAATTCCTCACCATGCCAAGGGAAGGACTTTGCGCCATAACAGACTTTATATGTATCAATCCCGACTATACAAAGGGGGTCTTAAGCGGTATCAGGTCTCGACCCACGATTCCACAGAAACCGGCGGCCATGACCATGATCACTAGGCTAACTCAGCCGCTACCGTTTACACCAATAATGAAACTAATTTTGAATAATTTACTCCAACAAATATAAATTCTTCTAAATGTTATTATTATATTAAAATAATATTAAGTGGAGTTTTTTACATATTGATTTACATATTATCCTAATTTTTATATGTAGTTAATAACTCAAAAAAAAAAAATAAGACTCAAAATTCGTACTACTTTTAAGATTCTAAATTGTAGGTGTTTCTTCCAAAAAGTTTCTCCTTCATTCGGCTATAATTATCTGTCAAAAAAGTATTATGTTCACTGGGAATGCGCCTGCTATCGATACGAAAAAAATATTTATGAAACGATAGCGACTGAACTATCGAACATTAGTTGAAAGGTGACATAATGTTAACGATAGGGCCGCGGTAGCCTAGTGGTCATGGCTTCAGATTCGTGGGCGGCGGTTTTCGTTTAGTCACAGGTTCGATCCTTGGCCGCTTAAGACCCACCGTGTAGCCGGGGCTGATGCACGTTAAATCTATCGGGCCCCAAAGTCCTCCCGTTGGCGTGGTGTGGATATTAGGAGAGAGGGGTGACAGCACAGGTGTCGTCCTCGTCTCTTGACCGAGGTTCAAAATTACGAGGTCCGTCATCAATAGCCCTCATGTTGCTTCTTGTGCGATGTTAATAAAAACTAAACTAATTAGTCAAATTCATGATATTCAAACAATCTGGCTACACTGCTGGCCGGTTACGTAACAATTATATATATGATTGTATGCGAGGGGCAATATACATCGTTAACATTAGTTTAGTTTAGTTTTTATTAACGTCGCACTAGAAGCAACACGAGGGCTATTGACGACGGACCTCGTAATTTTGAACCACAGTCAAGTGACGAGGACGACACCTGAGCTGGCACCCCCTCTCCTAACATCCACACCACGCCAACGGGAGGACTTTGGGCTCCGAACAGATTCAACGTGCATCAGCCCCGGCTACACGGCGGGTCTTTGGCGGCCAAGGATCGAACCCGCGACTGAAGGAAAACCGCCGCCCACGAATCTGAAGCCATGACCACTAGGCTACCGCGGCCCGTGAATTTGGCTAAACTAAATAACTAAACTAAACTAAACATAACTAAATTTATTTTTTTGCTACTTCGATAATTTTCTATTACTTCATAACATACTGATGCATTTTTTGGAAATTTTGAACCTTGTTTAAATAAATTTATTTTGAAAATTTTTATTGTTTTTGTGACGAGTTAGACACTCCCCAGTTGCTCGCCCGAGGTCATAAGGGAATAGAGGGTATTTTAACTCCATTAACCACGATATTCTTTCGGAAATCCGGCACTTATCGAACCAGAGCTCCACAGGATTACCAAAAATGCCGGATTATAGGTTAATCAATAATGCATTTAAACAGCAAAAGCCATATATTATTGAAAAAAGTTTAATACAGTACATGGAAATAAAGTATCAATCACACAAAATAATTAAAATTACAAAAAAAATGTTTTGTTTCGTTCAAATAGTCTACAATACTCTACTGAAGTAGTCGAAACATGAAATAATTATGTATGCAATAATTTTTCCGTGTAAAAACGCCGGATTGTTAACAAAATGTGAAAGGCAAAATGTCGGATTATAGAGAAAATGTTGCAGTTTCTTTAAAAGGTATTTAATTATTTTGAATTATATTTCTCACCGCTGCATTTAATCGAAAGCTAAAAATTTTATAAATTTTACAAAATTTCTAAAAATTCCGATTTTAAGAAATTTAGCTACATTTGTTTTAGAACTGCACAGTTTATTCATAAATTACACAAAAATTAGATTTAAAATTATTATTGAAGAGTGATGTCAACAAAAAAGGACAAAACTAAGAAATTTAATACGGTTTGAATCTGAAAGTTTCATTCTTAGAATAAAAACGATTTTGGAATAATGAAACTTGCTGCATGAACTTCTTTCCATCACCTCAGATTCTTCTATACATTTTCTGAAATGTACCAGAAAACAGACACAACAAAGCAAGACACGGAACAGGGAGAATGAGAATATATTTGAAATACAATAATTAAGGTAACTAAGACGCTAAATTTCTTCAAAATTTGTATTCTTTTTTATTTTACTATTTACACAAAGGAAGTGTTTACTTCACAGAATGCGTATAAGACTTAATTAAAAAATTTAATTAATAGAACTTTCAAATATTGAATTTTAGAAATGTAAGTGAATGTGCCGAGCCATACAAAAAGTATGTTATTTGCGTTTATCTCAAAATGTAGCATTTTACGATTCTGGTACACTTTTCTGAAATTCTATTCCATTGATAGTGATAATACTTTCCACTTTATGAATTTTGGTATATGTAGCGAATATTTTTTTTTCGAATATACCCACACAAATTTTGGATTCGACACAATATTTGTATCAAAATTACGAGAAAATTTGTGATATAAAATTTAAAGTTTTATTAAATTAAATTTTTGAAATTATAATTGTATGCAGTGTGTAGAATGTTATAAGTTCTCGGCAAATTTTTAATTTCTTTGCATAAACAGATATATAAGTATTTAGGTGTCTCAAAATTTAAATATACTTTTCGTTGCTTTCTTTAATTTAAAAAAGTCTCGATTACTTTAAGCTTTTTTTTAACATTTTTTTTTCTGTAAAGTCTCTAAAAATTACTAAAACAAATATATTGATATTTTGTTTTTGTTGTTTAAATGCAATAATAAATAAAAAAAAATTGTAACAAATTTAAGAAATTTACAAAAATTTGAAAATTACTCCTTTTTCTTTTGAACTCTCACGGATGACTGAAATCTGTAAGATGATTTTCAATTTTATACATATTTTTCCCAAGTAAATAAATAGTTTAATCGATGAACAATCGATTTTATTCGTTAGCCCTCGAACCACTATGTTTGTATCGAGACGTTCACATTGTTCCTTCTGTATTTGGCTTCCCTTTCGGTTTTTTATGACGCCTAAAACAATTGATAAATATATATTGTAGTAAACTATGAGGGGAAAAAGTACGACATTAAATATTACTAAGTAACATCTGAGATATCTGGATTTCATTTAGATATAGATTGGAGTAACCCTCAGTATCGCAAAATGTTAATTATTATCCCGGGCTATCGTATAATTTTAATTATTACTAAAATTACTCGAGATAGAAATTTAATTTTATTTACCATTCTCAAAACTTTATACAGTCACTCTCCATAGTTGTACATTTCTACCAGGATTTTTAGAGCTTTCTGAGGCTGTCATTGTACAACTTATAAGATAGAAATCCATCTTATCTATACTATGGGTTGCTTCAATCGACGCCTTCTTAAAACAAAGCAAATGAACATTAATTGCTGTAAATTACCGCATTATGTACATAAGGATTACTTAATTTTCAGAATAAATTATATCCAGATATCTTGGTTATTTCTTAATAATAATGAAGCCTTAATGAAACCCCCTTGTATAGTTACTTTTCTTTTTGCTTCTTTAATTATTCTTCCCATTCCACATAAAGCGTTTGTTTAGCACTAAATCCTTGAAAACCATAAGCATATTGATGAGCTTCCATTGTGTCTTTTCCTGGACTCCATAAAACATTTTTTAATTATTAAATAAAGTAGGTATCATTTTGATGTAAATAATTAAATTTCACTTTCACGTCATGTGGAGTTATAAACTTAAAATCCTTTTGTTTCATCTGCATTTTTTACTATAGAAATTCATCTAGTTTAATAAACAATGATTGTGCATAAATAAGTTATTTATGCTCAATATTAATGATTAATTATGATATTTATAATACGTAATTGAAACAATAATAATTATGAAATTCTAAAAATTAAACAATAACAAGTTTGTAAAGAAGAAAGTACGTTGATTTGATTCTTACTTGTAATTTTTTAAACTTTTTTCACTTATTTATTAATTTATTGGTAATAAAGAATAACGAGAGAGAGATTTGAATAAAAAAAAGCTTTAACTTCTTGGACTTACATTTCATTCATAAAAGAAAAATATTTTTAAAAAAAATTTCAATAGCCACATGACCGCGGCCTCTGAATGCTTTTTATTAGCAGAATGTTGAAATGGAAAATCAAAACCATTTTTAAGAGCTTAGAAAGAATATCTGATTAGGAATAAGTAAGTGAAAAGAGTAACAAATATTATGTTAATTATAAATAATGTGGGTCGCTATGTACTCTATTTTTAAATTATGTAAGTTTTAATAATATTTATTTGTTTTCACATTTTGATAGGGGGGAGATGGTCCTTGTGAGCAATTTTTTTAATTTAGTTATTTATGAGAAAGCGTTTTTACACTCCTTATTTTATCACACATAAAATATGCATTTCTGAAAAAAAAAGTTCATTTTTCAAACAAACAATTAGTTAAAAAAATGTTTATTGATTCAAAATATTTCAGTATTTAAAAATTCTTATTACTTCCACAAATTTTATATTTTCAAGCAATTATTTTTTTTTTTCTATTTCTTAAATGTATGTCTCATAATTCTGCAATCTTAGTTATTCTCTCAATTTTTCAACTTCTTTTTTATATAACATTACGAAAAAGAGTTAAAAAAGCCATATCTAAGTTAATTAATTTTTCATAGATAAATAATTATCAAACCTCTCATTCCATTTGCAAAATTATTAAACTTAGTATCAAAACTGCCGGAAAAATTCAACGACTTATATTTATTATGAAAAACGCTTTAACATTTCAAATACATGACCGCCTTTATAAGCAACAAACTCAGACTAAGCGGCGTAAGGTTTTAATGGATAATTAAAGTGATTTAATGCTCTGTTTGAAAAATTTAAACAATGTAATTACAACTATGTAACCTTGTACACACACTGGTTTCCAAAACTATTCGTACACTTACAAATTTTAATAAATTGCTTTATCAACAAACAAATCAAATATTTCGAACATTTCAGAAAATAATATTTTTTTTTTGCTATATCTATAATTTGTTCATAACTAAACTAGATAAAAGATAAAAAGGGAGAAAGATAAATTGCATAAAGAACATAAAGATTCTACATAAATGATTTAAACTACATTAAGGAAGAAGATTATACTATACATAAGATCCAAAGTATTATAACTTATTATCTGAAAACTCGGTATCAAAAAAGAAAACAAATTATGTCACAAAAATCTTCATACAATTTTAAAAAAATCTCTGCATATTGGTATTGTAGGATATCCTTTTGTGTCCAAAAATTTTTTGATATGTATGGGTAGAGATCCCTCTAATTCTTAATAATTTTCTGCTTCGATGTTTTTCCATTCTTCGATGATGAATGTTTTTAGTTCGCGTTTCGTTTTATAATGTCGCGTCTTCTTATTATAACCTCCAGTTTTCTCCCAATATATTCTATTTGGCTTAAATCGAGCGATTGACACGATGCTTTCTAAACTTGAGGAGAATTTTAGAGATATTAGAGTTGAACGTTAAGAGACGTGCTCTTATAGGGTCGTGACACTCATAAAAAATAATTTTTTTTTTTAAAAAAAAAAAGTTGATATCAATACTTCAGTATTGGGTTGGAATTTTAAAATTTTCCTTTAAAATCTTTAAACAAAGAACATGATATATTATTTCTTCAATAAATACCAAATTACCAATTTCTGATGCTGACGTGCTCCTCCACATACGTAAACCTCTACCGACATACTTTACTTTTTTTAAAGAAAGTTCAAACTTGCCTTCGCAAATTAATGATACTTAACCCTGAAACGTATTGGAATAATATCTTATTTAAATATGAAATCAATGTTTGGTTTCGACTGACGTATAATTATATACAGGAAAAAAATGAGTACAATAAACAATAGAGCTTAGAACAATAAACAATACGTTAGAGATGTCTTTGTGTGGGGGTGAGTGGCAGTATCAGGAATAGGCGATTTGGTATTTATTGATGGTATTAAGAATCATACTCTTTATTGGGACGAATATCTTCAAGAAAAATATATCTTAAAGGACGAAATAAAAAATAACATAGATCACCAAAGAATGGAAAAACATTAGTGTAGAAATTACAAAAAAAAAAGTGTAATTTATGACCAACAAATGTTTAACACTGTTGTGGATGTTAAAGAAATCCCTACTAAATACTAAAAATTAAGGAAATATTTCCGTTCTTACTAATATTCAGAGATTTTTTTCAAATGTACGAAGTCTTATGTGAGGCCTTTTTTTATTATCCTTCAATTATTGATTTTTCAAAATAAAAACAATACTGTATCTTAAAATTCTTTTATTATAGTTTTGTTAAGAATAAATTATAGGTATAAATAGATATAATAAAAAATACATTATGAAACATTAATTTTTATTTGTCGATAGAGTAGTAATTTATGGAAAATTGCAAGTGAACATTTTTTAGAGCCATTGTATGTTTAGAAATGTATAACTAAAATGAGTTAATAAAATTTTTTCTGATATTTTTGAAAGACAATGTCCCCTTAAGCAAAATAATTCAGCCAATACTGCCTAAATAAAATTTTAATTCAAGAAGAAACCAATAACATGAATGAACTTTTTTGAAATGGAATTACCAAAAAATCTTTTTCGATCATAATAACAAATCTGCCTTTTTAATTTCGTTACAATCATCTGAATTAGCTTAACGATAAATTTATAAATAAAAATATTTTTAAAAGAAATGTAAAAATATTTTGAATAAAATATTTAAAATTAAAAGTTTTAAAATTTTAATAAAATATTTAAATATTGTTTTATACTGTAAAAATATTTTATCCCTTATTTTTACTGAAAAATGTATTCATCAAGTAATCAAAGAGATAGAATAAAATTATATTAAATGTGGGAATACAAATTCTAGTAAAGTAAAGGATGTTATCATAAAAAAAATTCTTTTAAATTATTATTTAGTTCACAAGAAATATGTCTATAAAACAAAAAGAATATTCTTTTCGAAAATAAGCAATAATCCCAGTGTTTCAAATAAAAATACAAATGCTGACTTTGTAAACTATGCTATTATTTGAATTGACATAGAAATAAATTTTAAATATAATCTTTGTTATAGCTTTAATTTTTCATTTTAAGATTTTATTAAATATTGTAGACCACCAGCTAAACTCATATGATCTAGATTAAATTGAATATGATTTTGATAAGGATATAAGGATGTACATTATATTTCATTTTAAGAATGGAGCATGTATTTCACAAAAAATTGTAAAATTAGATAAATTTAATAATTACATGAACTGAATACCTATATAAATCAATAAGATGAGCTGAAATACCCTGCCAAAATTTTCATATAAAAATTCAATATTTTAAGCAATAACTATTCACAATAGATTTCGACTACATCACCTGTTGAACCTGTATTTCGTTCTCCGCATTTTGTAATGTTATTGCATCTTCTATATCAAACACTATAAATGTCTTACATGAAACAGAGATTTCCCTTTTCTCAACCTTTTCTCTCGGAGCTACCTCCTTTTCAAGCTTTCCATTTCACTTACGTCTTAAAGGATTTTATATGAGATTCTCAAGTATGCAATATCACCATTGGTGTTTTGGTAAACTTCCAACTGAAAGCAAGAGACATTCATCATTCACGAATACGAAGAGAATAATACTGAGGAAAAGAGAAGTTTCATAATTCCATTTTTCTCCTGCATAACTGGAGAAACTCTATATCCGGAGTCCTTCAAATCACGAATGAGAGAAATAAATATTGGCTTGGTGTACAATAAGACTTCGCTCAGCGATCAGAATCAGTTCCGAAAAAGGCAAACTGCTAAATGGAATGGAGTGTTAAACGAATTCATTCTAAATGTACTTAATAAGGAACTCGTGACTCAAACACGTTTTACATGCTTTTATTTAACTTGCTATGCTCATATGTGTTATACCAAACATGGTATATACTAAATATACGGTCTGACGGTGGTATATTTAGATAGTACATACCAAATAAACGTCATAAATATGGGTATCAAGTTGTACTTGATCAGAATAGTAAGAATCTCAAATTTATAGTTTATACAGGTTTACAGGATGATTATGGTGAAAAAGAACAAGCACAAAAAATCGTTATGACTTCAAAAGTTATGTCGCCCAAGAGTCATTGAGGGAATTTTGGATGCAGGGAATAGCGTATGTATGGACAATTACAATAACAGCTATGAAACTGCAAAATGTCTTGATGATGGAAAAACTCAGAGTACTAGGCAATCAGAAGAAAACAGGAAGACATTTCCGAAAGGTTAGCGAAAAAAATGAAGAAAGAACAAACTGTAGCAAAGTATGCTGCTGATGTTATGAAAATTAAGTGGGAGAATATATGTGTGTGAATGTATATCCATATATATCTAAAGAATATAAAAGTGATATGATGGAAAAAACATATCAAAGAGGAGAAAATAAATGAAATCCACTATCTGTATTTCAATTTAATAAATTTATAGCAGGTTTTAATAAGCAAGATCAGATGCTTCCTTATTGCCCTTGTGAAAAAAACAATAATGTGGCCCACAAAAATATTTCAACATATTTTGAAAATTATTGTGACCAATTCCAACTTTATTTGTAATAAGTATTCCAATGGAAATCCATCTCTTTATGACAGTTGTTTAACCATGATACGAAGTTCACTGAAACAGCCATCTGTTCTTCTTCTGTTCTGTGTGATCCATCTAAATCTGAACAAGAGCTGAGGACGCGGGAAGAAAGAAAAAAAACCAAATAGATTATAAGAAATAATTGCTAAAGCTTCTATTTCCAAGTAGAACGTGATGATATAACATTTGTCTGCATTTTGAGAAGGATCCTGATTACTGTCCGCTTGTGCCAAGATAGTACACAAATATCATTCGAACATGTATCTTTCGTAATAAATTCATTTATAATATGTGTATGTTTGTTTGTAATACAGATTCATATAAAAACAATGCGTACTATCACTTTTTTTATTTTGATTCGCTTTTCACATGCCACGTGCCAGGGCGTAATATGGCATTTGGAAAAAAAAGTTAACATGCAGTGCTAGTAATGAGCTGGCACGTCGTTATAAAAATTCTTTAAGGAAACGCTTAAATAATACTTAGGTGTCAAACATAATTATCATTTATTACTACTTTTATATAATATTTCCTATAATATGTTGGCATCTGGGTACCATATACTTCCATGTCAGAGCAATACTAGCACTCCAATCTCTAGTGAATGGCAAGCAATGTGTTAAGCACATTCAAATGTGTGTGTTTGACATATTATGTACGTATGCTACAAAAACTATTGAACATGTGTAAATAGAATATATACACATGTTCAAAAGTATTACTAAATTACTGTACATATATACATCCTTCATATTTCTTCTCCGATTTTTTAGTATGGGTTAACACTATAGATTTACTTGTAAAAAAAACTAACGAGAAGCATGGTGAAGGGCAAGAAATAGGAAATGAACTTTAGAAAAAAAAATGACTGCGTCATATCGCAGAGCTAAATGAGACTTGATGTATTCCCCGGAAAGTTAATATTTCCAGCACAGGTCTCCATTATGAAGAGAACTATAAGTCTGCTGAAACATTCATTGTCTGCTCAAAATAGAAACTCACTCGTTCTGATTGCTCTATTTATAAATGCCGTTATAGTTTCGGCGGCAGCTCCAAGCAAAGAGAAATAACCGAATATAAATGTGCAACATGCGGTATTATAAAACTCTGAGTGCTGTCTCTGCATTTTTTACTTCTTCAGTTCGGTTTTAATGTTTATTTCTAATGTTGTTTTGTATTATCGTTTGGAAATGTAACAATATTTTGTAGCTAACGTCTTGATCTCTGAATCATATCTAAAGTATTTATTCTTTTAGATATGACTCAAAAACTGAACGACTGAATGGCAACTGAGACGACTTCGACGGGGCTGCTGTAGTCCAGTAGTAGTACTCGTGAAAACGCTGTCGGTGTTGTTTCTGTTATGTCGTGGGTTCGAGCCCCGAAGGCCTCTAAATATCCGCCATGTAGTGGGGCTAATTCACTTTAAATCTGTAGAGACTCAAAGTTCTTCCGTTTAAGTGTGAAGAGAAAGGTACCAGTTGAGAGGTATGACATTCGTCACTAAGCGGAATTTCAAATTACGCAATTCCTCGTGTTGCTTCAATGTATAGTACCATTAAATAATCAATCGAGACAATTTCCTCAAAAAATAAGCTTCTTCTAGATACGTCAAGTTTAAATAATTCCCATTTTCAAAATTAAAGACAATGAAAGTCATATTTTAACTATGAGATGTATGTACCCTTCTGCATTTATTTATTTCAAGAAAATCATATTTTTAAACATAAATAATTATGCATGAACAATTAATAACTAATAGTTGTCTTTAGATTTATTAGTCTTAAACATCTTGACACATCAGGTACGTCTTGCATAAACTCTGTTGCATTTATAACTAAAAAGATTTGTAGAGCACTTATGAAACTAACATTCTGTACACCAATTATAAATATAATTTCATAATTTCAATAAAGTTAAATTTAAAATTTTAATACTCAAATTTTCCATAATTTTTATACCATTTATATAATTTTATTTAATTATGTTATTTATTTATTTTATTTAATTATATTATATAATTTTTACATTACCAGAAATATATAAATGCTTATTGGAAAGAAAATTATACATGAAATATATAGAAAATAACCTCATCTTAAAATCTTTTAAATATCAAAGCTATAAAGACACTAAGTAGATTCTGCGGGAAGAGTACCAGAATTCTCAAACATCACATTTTGAAGAAAACGCCAAGACAACTATTTTTTCTATAATGACGCAAGATTGCTTATAATTTTAAAAATCAATTTTTTTAGCGTACTGTTTTCAAATTCTCATAAATGGTACATCTATGGAATGAGTGAAGCGTCTTCTATGAAGTATTTTGATGTGTCTTTTGTGTTGACAGATCAGACCTGTCCAACCCAAAAGAATTTACTGGTTGCTTTAAAAGCACATTTTAATCCGGAAGATCGCATTATATATATATATGTGTGTGTGTGTGTGTGAGAGAGAGAGAGAGAGAGAGAGAGAGAGAGAAAGAGAGAGAGAAAGATAGAGAAGGTGTGCGCATGTGTGTGCTTGCGTATACTTAATTCGATGCCTATTCAGAGTCAGGGGAAGTGACTATTCCTCTTGAACCTTATTGGAGAAATCAGGAACATTCTGCTATAAATTAAAGGAAATTACTTTTTATTGAATTAAATATATATGTACACAAAATATAATTTTAAAAAAAACTGCTCTGAAGTTACAACATAACACTGGCACTATATTATTAGCTATCAAAAGACACAGAGCCGTCAGTCTGTCTGAAACAATTCATTTCTGCGTCAAATATATTAAGCTAGTTACAGATAGACTTCCTGCTGCTATTTCGCATGTTCCGCGTGTCGTATTCCCTCCTTATGTTTAGCAATGCACACCCGCGCTTTTCAGGACGTTTTCCGATTAGTTATACAATGCCTATCGCTCAATCACACCAAATGGCCCGTACACTTTTTAAACGAGCTTTGTAATTGTTTCTGAACAAGATTACAGAAGAAAAATGTGAGGAAAGTTGAGGCAGGAAGTGAGATATTCCCATGGTAGTAGGTTATATTACGAACAACTAATGGTAGAATGTTCTTTGGTACATTTATGTACAATAAAAGTTTAAATCTTTATTCAAATGATCCAGCTCCGCGGGCTGGCAGGCCTGTCTTAGATATCTTGAGTGAGTGATTGAAGTTAGAGTTCAGTGACGCAAGTGCAAGATGTGATTATGCTACTCCAGAAAAGGTGTATCTCCGGTCTAGACGTCTGAAAAACATGGAAAAAAAATGATTGACAAGAGAGAAGTTCAAAAGGAGAGAATAATCGCTGGGTATCCCTGGAGTGCGTCACTCGTGTTTATTACAGACAGTAAACCCCATGGGAAAGAAAAAAATCACTAGAGTGCCTCAAGGTCGTGATGCCCGTACTTACCTAAGGAAGGTAAGTCTACGAGGAGAACTAATTTCCTTAACTCTTTATATATGAATGAAAAAATTTAGATAAAACTTACACATTTATTTTGTCATTGACTTCTTCGTACTTTATTTTGTATTATTTTCTCGTTTTTAAAGTATTATTTTGGAAATGTAAGCAAACTTTGAGGAAATAATTTCTGGCTCTTATTCACACTTGAAGAACTTTAAAGTAAAATATTCTAGAATAATTAGGTAGCTTGGTTACCTAGTGGTAATGGTCGTGGACTCGAGTCCGGCGGTTTTCGTCGAGTCGTGGGTTCGAGACATGATTCCCCTAAGCGCCTTCAGTGTTCCCGGGGCTGAAGAAAGTTTTTGTCGAGGCTCAAATTCCTGCCATTGGAGTGGTACTGAAGTTAGAAGAGGGAGGTTCCAGCTCAGGTGTCTCCCTCGTCACTTGACCATGGCTCACAGTTACGAGATTCGTCTCCAAAAGCTCTTCTGTTGCTTCTCGGGTGCGACGTTATTAAAATCAATCAATCAATCTTGAATAATTAGAATAAGCCCATTAAGCATTCAAAACTCTCCGTCATAAACGACTTCCATAATTATTTCAAATTGTTTATCTATCTCTTACCAAATTGAAATAAATATAAGCATAAGAAAGTGCTTTAATGATAATCAATAATTTTATCCATAAAGATATAATTTATTTGTATTCTTCAGATTCAGAATAGTGTATATAATAAAACTATTCAAGTTTTTGAATATTTTAATGTTCAGCAAACGTATTAATAATTCAAACAAAACAACGTCAAATTTACAAAACTTCAAATATACCTTATTTAATCCTTATATACTTGCATTTTAGTATTGTTATGTATATAAAAGTCAGATTTATAACCACTTATTACTCTTCGATGGAGTAAATTCTTTATTTACATTAGTGGAAAATAAGTTTTAACTCAGAGAAAACAATTTTAATATAAGCAAAGCACATTATCATTGATTTCACAAAATGATGGCGTCATAATTTGAACAGGTGATCATCTGTTATCTCTATCTGGCGAGAATAAACACCTTTCTAAGTCGTCAGATAGCTCCTGAGGAAAACACAAGGGATTTGGTGTGACTTAACCGAAGGTAGATTTAGTGGCAGAAACTTTCGAGGATTACTTGGTTTCGGGTATAATCTGGGATCATTAGTAATAATTTTAGATATTTACAATGGTAGTGCTCTGGGACAATATAATGCAGATTCTTCGAAGATAGAAAGATTTCGAATCAATGAGGCATCTGAATATAATTGGTATGGCCCGCAGTGGAATTAGGTTTTAGATCCAGAGTGCTGAATAACATCTCTGTGAATGTAATTAAAATAATTAAATCAATCAAATTTGAATAGATTAATCATGCACGCAAAAATATCGCAATATATATTAATTTGTGGAATTAATAATTACGTGATTTTTTTTATACTTCAGTGTTGACGGCCATTTCGGTTCCGTATTTGGTTAGAATTTTTGCTTTACAAAACAAAAGAAATTTAAGAAATTTTGCTTCAATTTTAATATTTCAATGCACTTTCATGCTTTAATTCGATGCTTTATATTTAATATTTGAAAACTCATTTTAATTTTTACAGTAAAATATCGTTTGATTTTATTCGTTTTGTTTTTGAACTTGGTAACGGGTTTTTGTGCATTAGGATGTTGATATGTTTCAAGGATTACGTATTCCAAAAATGAAAGAAAAACTTTCTTCCAGTTTAAGTATAAATATGCAGTGATATTGCGAGGTACATTTAGACACTATCATAATCTTATATATTGAGGACAATACAATTTTATGTATGCTATTTTTTATTTAGAATTTGAAGTTAGGTATTAAGTTATTTAAATTTAATTTTGTTCTATTATAACTCATTTTAAATCTTTTAATAAGTGTACCGATTCTAAAGTTCCTATTCCTGCTTTCGAATTTCTGAATTTTTCCCCATATAAAAAATTGCAGGTCAAATAACAAACGACCTAGCTAAATCTATGAATTAAAATTGATATAATAACACAATCTTAACAGATACCAGTGATGATTGAGATAATATTACGAGTAGTCGCGAAGGATGGAAAGGAATGAGAATTATCTTTAGTTTTGAAGATGAGAATGAAAAAAAGAGAGAGTAACATCTAGTACACCATCGTAAAAAGTAGGTTAATTGAGAACTAAGTTGGTCTGGAATATCGAAAATCCAGGTTTAAAAGAAAAGGAGGAAAAATAAAATAAAATAAGACACCTGAAAGAGTATTTTTATATTGAACGAATCGAGTATAATAATCATGTTTACAGAAAATAGACACACTCTATTTTGTGAACAATAGAAGCACACTTAAATTTGTTTTATTACATTTTCCATTTAGACAAAATAACTCCCCATATGTTATTTGTCACACATGATAAGAAGTGTAAGCAAAGTTTTGTTAACTTTGCACAAGTTATTTGTTAATTTCTCCTCTTTTCACTTTTCTTTCAAATAATTATAACTAATAGTAGATTTCTATGAAGAAAATAATTTTTCAAAATACGAGTAGGAAGCAAACAAATGTTATTGTGGAAATTTACAGGTAGCTTCTGAATTTTTTTTTTTTAAAAAAATTCTTCTTGTGGATCAATTCGGGCTATTCGGAAATCCGGTTTAAAAGGGTTTGACTTAAAGAAGTTCTAATGTATTTCGATTCATTTAACTGTATAACAGGAAATCATGAATCCCGTTCCATGTTGCGCATACAATCGAGCCGAACAATTTTACAACAAGTTCACCACACAAAAAAAAATTTCATAACTGTAAGTATCAAATTGTATGCATAATCTTATAAAATAAAAAAAAAATCTTTTGTAAATATTACTAATAGTTACTATTAAACAAAGTAATTTTACCATGAAAAAAAGTGCTTAATTTCATAAAAAATTTAAAAATTAAATTTTTGTAAAAAATTTCAACGATTTTAAAATTGCTTTTTCTTTCACAATTATCATTATTTTGATACCAAATTTTTTTTTCGGGCTCATAAGAATATATGTAACAACTTTAGGGATTAGTTTTGGAATAAGAAAATTAGTTTTTGAGACAAAAAATTAAAAAGCATACATCTGTGGAAAATAGGTCAAAAAAACATAATTTCTGCTACATTTTCTATTACAATATTTTTTCTATTCAAAATATTAAAAACGGATCTCAAATTTTACTAAGCACATTATAACAAACAAACACACCAAAATTCAAGTTGTTTAACAAATATCTGTTAAAGTTTTGTAGTTTTAAAAACCATGGTTTCATGAAAAATCCCAAACTGAGAAAACGCTATTTAAAGAATAATAATCAATAAAAAAATATCAAAACATTGTCTAATTTTTGTGATAATTTGTCAATATAATATATTGATATATACCTTTAAAATAAAGCATAATACAGTTCAATTTGAAAGCATTTAACAAAAATATAAGCTTTTATAACAAGTTTGTCTGAGCCCGAAATTACGAAAAATTTGAAAATCTTCACCTGACTGCTCTTTGAAAGAAACATGTATTAAAATTTTTTAAAAATAAATAAAACATGTAAGATAAATAAAGTAAAAGTATATGAAATGTACAATAGAAAATTTTAAATATTTTGTAAAATTTATTTTATTACTTAATTTCAATATCTAATATAAAATAAAATAAAGCATGTTTAATCTATATTGTACTATTTTTTCAATCAGATCATTTCAAAACTTCTCACTGTTATACCAGAGGTTACATTTTGAGCTAAAAATTGAAAAATCGATATTTTCATCGATTTTCGGCATTTGAAAGGTGCCAAGTCCCCTTAATAATTTTACTAAAGAGTCGTATGCTTTTCGAATATATTTCCTTTTCTTTTCATATTTTCCTGTTTGAAAATTCTCCAATTTCTCCAAAGATTTTATAAACGAGTAATTTTTTATTATTTATGCCAATGTATGGGTGTGTGCGAAAATTATCTAGTTACATTTTATTTTTGTATTTTGGTAATTAAATTATGCTTCTTTTTCATGGACAACATAGTTATAAGTGTAGAAGTAGTTGATCATTCTTAATTTTCGGAATTGGTACAAAACTAGTGTTCTTTAAGGTACGTTTTCTTCTTTGAGAAACAGGTTCCTGGTATCACACGCTGCCTCAATCTCATCCCTTTGTTAATCGCCATTATCTTCAGTTCTGAACTCACAACTTTGGGAATATAATAAAACGAGACGAAGTGAAATTAGTCTTCAAATCCTACTGTCGAGAACAACCAGGAAATTGTTTTTTCCCGATCGGTTTTTCTAATTGTTAAAACATTCTAATAGCACATGGAAAAGGCAGAGGACTATACCAAGAAGGTAATAGTGCATTACATAGAGGATTAATGTAGCTCTTGGATACAATCATCGTAAAAATCGAGTAACAAATAAAAAAAAGTTATGGTCATGGAAACATTACTTTTCAATCAAGCCCTGTATTTCAGATATAGTGTTCTATGAAATATAAGTCATGCCATTATATTGTGTCATTTTGCTTTAATGAAAGCATCACTTTATCCTTTGAAGCTGTATAATACATATAAGCTACGTCTTTTTATTTAAACTGAATATTTAAACAACTAGGGATTTTTTTTTAAAAAAAATGCATTTGCGAATCGAAAAAAAATTCTTCGCATGCTATGGGAATTGAAGAATGGTACAGAAAGAATAAAATCTACGCAAATAAAAGGATTTACATAATAAATCGTAGTTTGAATAGAGATTTATGTTTTTCTTCTTCTTCAGCTAAGATCTATTTTAGTCGTAATAGAAAAGCAATTTTTACTGCCACCAGCATTAACACATTTTCCCACATTTCTCAACGAATTAAAATGAGTTATAGATTGTCTTAATTAATTTAAATACATATTTATCGAATTTGCACTTGTTTTTACATAAAAGGTGCCTCAAAAAGTACATGTTTCTGACGACAAGTGGCATTGATAAGGCAATTGGTGTTACCATTATGTGCTATAATTTGCTAAATGGCAACAAAACAAATTTGATACTGATTCATAGATTAGTTTTTTACCACTCATTTGATTCAAAATCCTAATTTCATTGATTTCACGTCAGTTGTCATCGTCCATGAGAACTGGACTCATCATCAAGCACAAAAAAACCAGAGACAGTCTAAACAAAGGGGTGCTACTTGTGAATCTGCGTAGCCGCGTTAGCCTAGTGGTCATGGTTTCGGATTCGTGACCGGCGATTTTCGTTCAGTCGCGGGTTCGATCCTTGACTACCAAAGACCCGCTGTGTAGCCGGAGCTGATGCACGTTAAATCAGTCGGAGTCCGAAGTCCTCCCGTTGGTGTGGTGGGGAAGTTAGGAGAGGAGGATGCCAGCTCAGGTGTCGTCCTCGTCACTTGACCTTGGTTCAAAATTACGAGGTCCGTCGCCAATAGCCCTCGTGTTGCTTGTGTGCGACGTTATTAAAAACTAAACTAAACTTGTGAATTTGCTCCAGAGAATAGAAAGACGGTCTGGAAGAAAGTCAGCGATCTCCATGACTCAGTTTGTAGAGCTTTCGTTACAGTACTGTCCGACCCGGGTTCGAATCCCCGCTAAGGTATTTTCTCCCAAAGACTGGGTTTTTAATTTAAAATATTATTTATTGCTTGTCTGATATCTAGAAGATTCTAGATTTTTCTTTAATATTCAAATTGGTTATTCGAATATGCTGTGTGTGTATAAAGACTGAGTCTCATCAGTGACGGGCAAGTTCTCAGTTCTCAGTGAAATTACTCTGTTCTAGTAATAAATTTAATTGCTTACAATATAAAAGTGTTCTCCCATATATTTTCGTGACAATATATATATATATATATATATGTGTGTGTGTGTGTGTGTGTGTGTGTGTGCTTGTGCGTGTTGAAAATGTTGAAATTTCAGGTTCCTGAGTCTTATTAACGATAATTTTACACATTCGTTTAAGGATACTCAGAATGACAGCATTCACATGGAATGAAGACATTATCATAATGATTCTTTTAAAAAAAATGCATTTAGTAAATTTTTTTACTATGTTTTCAGAGTTTCACTATAGAGGGGTTAGACTGTAGTAAAAAAGAATATAACTATAGATAACTGGTTTTTTTAGTTTCCCGTATGTACTAACTCCGCATGAAGTAGACAGGAGGTATAACAAATTAAACTACAAACAAAATTCTTTGAGGAAAGGCCGCGTGTAGGAGGTTTTGCAGCTCTGATTTACAGTTGATGACGACGACAATAAACTGAGTCTATATATAGCATATTAGTTAAAACGGGTGTCTTTTTAGCCTTATTATATCTAATACATTTTAGTCACTTTTAGTATAGACTTATAAGGTAATTATTTCTCTTTAACTGAAAGCTGAAAATACGTTATTTGAATAAAAGTATAACAAAATCTTTAATGTAGTCTTCTTGAATTGCGTAGGTGTTTCTTTTCGAAAATAATCGGATTGAATTAAAGGGAATTTTGCATGTTGATTACAAATATTTATTTGATTCTTTTTCGAACGGAAATGTTCAATGAAATGCTTAAATTATTTTCTTCCTACAACTGGAAAATATCTTGGGTGTAGGAAGAAGTATATAATACAAACAAAAGGTAAATTTAATTTAGTATTTGCTGACTTATAATAGCAAAAGGAAGCCTCCCTCTTCTTAAAGTGGCAATAATTTTAAATCGAAGAGAAAGCAAAGTAAACATTTAAATAAAATTTATTCTTAATGGGAGAGCTTTATAAAAATATAACTATTTATAGAAAATTTAAGAAATCGAACCCAAATTTAAAATGAATGAAACTAAAAGGAAAGAAAGAAGAAATTTTAGAAGGAAAACATACCTAAAAATAAGAATACATTTTCTTAATTAAATTATTACAAATAAAATTATTAACAAACAAATATTACGGAAGAGCGTGGGCTTCTAGGAGTAAAGCGAACATTCGAATTAAGCGTAAAGGAGGATTTGAATATTTATCCATGTAAAATAACGTTTATTGTTTTTTGTCCGCTTTTTACAGAAATTTTTTATTGTTACAAAGAGTAAATAAAATGTGTTATTATTAAAAAAAAATTCTTATATTTTCTTTCTTTCTTATAGCACAATCTACTTTATACATCCGTAAAGTTTTCGCATAAATGCAATTGGGTTAAAATTTCGAAGAATTCGTATATGTAGTCGAGTTTCTTCAAGCCACTGAAATACTAAACAACTAAAGAAGATACAACTAAAGCTTTCAAACAAAAATACAAATTCTTAGTGTCCATTACGTGAATTATGTATTTAGAAGAATATACTTTATTAGTGATAGGATTAATTTTCGCACATCATTTGTTTACGTACTTCGGCGACTTCTTGTGACCGGGTGTGACTGAACAGTCAAACTGTAGCTCATGCATGTTATAAGGGGCGACTAAAATGAGTACCCAGCGTCTGGGGGTATAGCCGGCACCTTGCCCGTGGGGATTATATCAGGTACCGCAGGTACTTGCCTCCTTTAGGAGAGTAAAGGCATCATAACCCTTAAGCATCCCAGTTATCTCTTTCTTTCACATGGGCTTTGGTAAACACGGGTGATGCACCCCAGGGATACCCCAGAGATATTTCTCTATTTTCTATTCTCCTTCTTGTCAACCAATTTTTGTCGTTTTATTTTTTTCAATTTTTTTCAAGTCTAGACCACAGTTAAATCTTGTTTGATGCAGCATAGCCACATTTAACTCTCGCACCGATAACTTTCACATTCACTCACTAACTCGGCGAGTTTTTTTTTTTTTTTTTTTTTTTTGCAACCTTCAATAAAATTCGAAAGCAAACCGTTAATGTGAGTAACTACCAAGTTTCAAATAAAGGAATGAGATTATTATCAGTCAGAAAACTTTAAATAAGGCAGTCTCGAGTGTAGATAGAAACATCTATCAGCATTGAGTGCAACTTATGGAGAAGAATTAGCAAGATAACTAAGAGATTGTGGACTGATTGTTTGTTTATTAAAGTCACAATCAAAAGCAACACGAAAGCGATTGGCAGCGGGCCTCATAATTTTGAATCTCGCTCATGTAATAAGAACGAACCTGAGCAGCCCATCTTCCAATCTCCGAAATTCCACACCACACCATCAGAAGGAATTGCAACCTCGGCAGATTTATCGTCGATGCTTGTAAATTGTTTTTCCTCAAGAAAAATAGCCATCTCATTTCAACTACCGTTGAAACTCGGAATCCAACCTGATGGTGCAGAAAAGTGGGGTATTAGTAATGGAGCCCTGACCAATAGATAACACAAGAAATAGGTTTTTAAATTTGGAATAATCTCTCAGATGAACTTTCTCTTTTAATCTTTCTGCAAGATATTTCACGTCTACAACATCCGACTATATAATTCATATTTTCCCTTCTTCCGATGAAAGTATTAGATGAAAAAGATTGAAGTAAGTCAAATTTTCTTCTACCCTAGCTCAACTGGTGAGATTTGGCATCGGTTTCTGAATAGTTCTAATAACTGTTTGCCGAGGGAAAATTGTTTTACCACAAGTCATTCCAAGGATTCCCACAAGTCGTTCGCTCTTTGAAAAAGGCCAGAATGAGGTACTAAAGTTGCGTTCTTTTTTATGCCTACTCTTAGAAAAGAATCCCCACAGAATCTCTTACTGCCTATTTTGAGCATATTTATCGACTGGAATGTAAATTTGGGTGCTCAAAAATGAAAACAGTTCTTTTTTTTTTTTTTTTTTTTTTTTTAAAGCTTCGTATTTGTAATATAAATAAAACTTGAAATGAAAAACATTTTCTATTAACATGAACTATTAGACGATATATCAAAATAGAAATTATATGTTTTTCAAATTATATTCGAATTTTGAAGGCTTTTTAATGAATAAAACACGTTTTCCAGCGCAATAATGTTGGGCATAATTTAGAAAATATACTAATCTATTTCTTATTCATTAAGGTTGATGAAAAACATAGAAGTGATGGATTTGAGATTTCTTTTTTCAGATTTAAATGTCATTATATATTTTGGATTTTTAATAGTACTATTATTACAATTTTAATTATCTTGCGGTACAGTCTTGTTTTATATCAAGACATGTTTCAATAGTTTCAGAATTTTCTAACTTAAAATCCATTTCTCAAATTAAACTTCCATCTTGCATAGCAATGTGCGTCCTGCAAACTTAAACGAAAAAGGCTCTTAATTGCTTCATTTAAAAATCTAACATAGAAATGGCTCATTTAGGAGTTCAACTGTAATGGTTACTTTAAGTAAGTTTTTCTGAATATCGACTGATCCCGGAGGGGCTTGCTAGCTCAGGTATACTCCTCGTCGTCACCAGTTATTAACCGGAAGTAGTTTCGCCGTGTAGCCACACTGATGCATAATGAATCTGTAGAATCTCCAAGTCTTCCTATTGCGTGGTGTGCAATTTCGGAGAGGGAAATGTCCGCTCAAATGACCGAAAATTACGTGGTCCATCGCCTATAGACCTCGTATTGCTTTGAATTACTACGTTAATCAACAATCGATCACTCAAAATTGTCAAAAGTTCAGTATAAATTTCTGAAAAACATGAAATTGTCATGTCTCGGGTTTTTTTTAAAATTAAAAAATGTTATATAATATTAAGCATCATTAAAAACTTTTTCATATTTTTATAAGCCTCATGAATAGAATTTTATTCAATAGCTTAATCTCATTAGTATGCTTAATCTGATTACGTATAACTGTATAAAATTTAGATCCGCATAAGGCAATTCCAAATTTTTCGCACATACAACACCAGCATAAGATTATGTCTTCTCAGAAAAATTTCACTTTTCCTAGAATTATTAGCATGAATGGATCAAATCATCATCAAAGCCTATTGATTGATTTAAATCCTATAGTAATCCTCAAAATGAATAACCATTTCGACAAAACTCACTTTCAATTTTACAGCTTTAAATCCCTCCCACTCCCATCATTATCAGGAGTTACTTTGCGAAATATGATTATTTTTTTCTAAGAAATACATATTTTTCGTAAAATGTATTTATTAATTATAAAAAAAAATTCCCTTACAAAAATATATATTTAATATGTCAACGACTATTAATACGATGTGATATATTTGTTATATTTCATCAAGTCGGCAATGTACCCAATAATAGAAAACGGACATCTCTTAATTTATTAAGTTCCCAATATATTCCTCACCTTTTAGGAGAAGTTAACAAAGGGAGAAAGGATCTAAATTAAATCCTTGCAGCAATTAATTTATCTCCAAATTCAGGCACTTATAAAACAGGAATTTTTTCTCTTCTCCGAGTACCGTTTCTATCATTTGTCGTTGCTGTTGAATCTAGATTGCATTGCGCAAGGCTATCTACTTAATATTGGTTTCGGTAAATAGTCGCATTAATGCTAAACATTTTTTTTTCTTCTTAGAAGATTACGTAAATGGACACTGTGCGGGAATCTTAGAGAATGGATGTATAAATAGTATTCACGAATCCTTACATAGGAAAGTAAATGTTCACATAGCAAATACCCAATAATAACGAACTACTGAAATAATATCAATTTTCTGAAAAGTGTACTTTATTTTTATAGAGTTAAGCGAAAATTAGTCCATTAAAGTAGAGTTCTTCAAAAATATAAACAACTGAATATTGACATTCTGATTGTCAGTGTTAATTTATTATATTTCTTTTCCATTCAATGATGCTGCTATTATAAGCTTTCGATTCCGAAACGGTCAACAATACACAAAAAGAGCAGAACTTATTAAATACCTATGTAATTGATAAAATATTGTAAGCGCTTATCGGATGAATTTTTTTTAGCCTATGCCTTGGCAACGGAAAACAAAGTAGTGCAAAACTCGCTATAGATAATCAATTTGGTAACCCTTGTATTAAGGTATCCCTACTAGTATAATTTTGATAGCAACGTATTTTTGGCGCAATTTTGTGTGATTTTGTTTTCCTTTTACAAAGGCTGGGCTAAAATGGGATTTTACTGCTTTTATGTAGCTTTAGAGAAAAAAATCAAAATGAATAATTTTACAGCCTTGCAATTAATTTTTATGTCACATTCCTTGTTTAAAAAAAAGTTGCACTGGAAAGAATTAACATTTTTTTTTCTTTCTTGCATAAATAATTCAATTAAAAAGACGGTGAATTAAATTCTTCATTTTGTTTTAAGGCTCCCGTCTACCCGTCATTTTGATTTCGCTGACGTAATGTTAATCCTATGGAATTTCGACTTTAATTCTAACATCTTTACTATTCAACCTATTTTATTGCAATAAAATGCATTTGAAAGAACAAAAAGTAATGAATGCTACTGTGCAATTTCTTTTTTCTTCCGATTTCTAAATATATTTTAAAACATTTTTAAAGACCGGAAAACTCACAAACGAATCATTAAAATACGAATAAAAATATTCTTAAAAATCGGAAGGGAAAAGTAATTCCACAGAAGCACTCATTATTTTTTGCTCTTTCAGATGCGCTTTATTGCATTCAAATAGATCAAGTAGCAAATATGGGAGAATTAAAGTCGAAATTCCATAGGATTAACATTACGTCCGCAAAATCGAAATAGCAGGTATGGCCATTTTGATTTCGTGAATTTAGTGTTCATTCTATGAAATTTCTACTACCGTTCTCAAATCTTTACTACTTTTATCTATTTGAATGTAAAAAAGTGCGTCCGAACGAGCAAAAAATAAGAATTTAAAAAGTGCAATGCAAAGTTTTGCAAAGAACAGATTTACCCACCCCCAAGGTGCTCTCTTTAATAATTATTATTAATCAATTAAATGTAAGAATTAAAGTAAACGATGAAATATCGAGACATTGACAATAGCAAACTTTTCCCATGTTAAAATTAAAGCAAACGAAAAATTATTAAATTAAATACATTTAAGCTAAATTTAATTAAAATGAAAACAAATGATAAATTATGCTATGTATATTTGAATATATTTAAACTAAATGTAATTAACATTGAATCAAGCAATAAAAAATTGAAAAGTAATCTGGTATTCCAAAAGTGATCCACCTAAAGCAATAGCACCTAGGGTGGATTAAGAAAGAGCTGCCTCAATACTGTCTTAAAATTCTGGATAATTTTATTTATATTCAGTCATATCTTAATTCCTGTTTACATTTGATTTAAGGTAATACTTAATCCATAAGTAAATAAACTATTTAATTTTTACAATTGTTTCACTTAAATCCATTACAAAAATTTGAGAAAATTTATTACGACATATTTTTCAAAATTGAGTTATTAGTGAAAGCAGGTATCAGATGTATTTTACACGTATTTATTTCAATCTAATAAGAAATTCAGGAGAAATTTATTATGACGTATTTTTGATAATTATGCTCGTAATTTTTGAAAGCAGACATCAAAAATATACGCAAAAGCAAGATAAATTTTTGAAAAGTGGTCAGTTGCATCACTTGTGGGTTAACTAAAACAATAGCTTCTTGAGTGGCTAATAATGAAGGCTTCTGTGAAACAACATAATCCCTCAATTTCTTAACCATGTTTTTCTCTTATTTTAATGATTCGTTTATGGGTTTTCTGGTCTATAAAAATATTATAAAATATTTTCAAATGCCGAGGAAGAAATGTAATTCCGCAGAGACCTTTATTATTTTTTGCTCTTTCGGATTTTTTGCATTGAAATAGATAAAATATGTAGCATAGTTTTGAGGAAGTTAGTAGAAATTCTATAGGATTAACATTACATGTATGAAATGACTGAAGTCCATATGTGAAAATCTTAATTCGTATTCTTACGGCTCTTAAAATAACCCAACAAATTTCATAATTGTTTCAATATTTGATTAAATTTCTAATTGTTCAAATTTTCCTTATCGTACGCTTATATAATTGTATACCTTCAAGAAACACAAAATTTTGTCTGTGCTTTATTTCTGAACATTTCAATTTTCCTTTTTGTGTGCGTTCCTTATACCAAAGCTGTGTCCGGTCGTCGCCGGGCAGACCAAATGCGAACGTGAGTCTTAGTGTCAGCATCCCTTGCTAGAAGGGATTCATGACGTCAATGGAACACAGACTGATATGCATTCAAAAAAGAAAGAGGAAGAAGAAAGAAATAAAAATGAAGACTTGGAAGTATTAGAACTATGACGTCACACTCGGTAAACCCATTGTTAACTTTTATTTTCTTTTGAATTTTGAAATGGCGTAATTCATATATTTCGTTCATTTTTTCTAACATGTACTGTCGTATATTACTCTTTACTGTTGTAAAATAAAACTTTTCTTTTTGCCAATAAATACTGAGTGCAGATTTGATTGTCCCCTTTGAGGCCGGTCTGTAGGTCTAAACCTTTGAGTGAGCTCAGTCTCCTTGGGTATTCTGCCAATACCCCTCGTGATATTGATATCAGAATTAAGATTGCACGATCCCCGCAGATTCCATTCGATAATTTTCGACGATAAATTTTATAACTGATAATTCAGTACTGTAAACATGGTAGCTACTTTATGTTATTTTTAAGCTTTGTAGCAGTTGGCAACAGTTACTACATCGATTAATTGATGGTTAGTAATAAATTTAAACTGACAGAGTAAAATAGGAAATAAGTGGTCAAAATGAGGTATCTCTTGAAGGACCAAAGTCTTCGTTAAAGAGTTATTATTTATTTACAAGACGAAGACTCTCTCTATATATAGAGAGAGATTAGAGATAACACTGATATATATGATATATGTATCTATTTTTGCCCTTATTATGAAATGCAGCACAAAAGTGCAGAGCGCAAGCGAGATGACTTGCAAGAAATGAGAGTATAACAGAATAAGAATACAGAAATAAGAATATTATTTTTATCTCTGAAAAATAATGATTGATTGAATGACTTTATACAACAAAAATTATTAAAAAAATATATATCCTACCAAGTTTAAATGTAATATCGAAACCAATATGAAAATTATCAAAATATTAATAATTTTTACAGCAAATAAACCTACTAAAATTAATAATCAAGGAGTAATTACTGGCGTGAAAATTCTAACCATGAAGACAACCCTTTTATGATCTCAAAAGAAAAACTATAGGATTTTTCAGGCAGAAATAAAGGTTTTAAATATTTTCTCTCATCTTTATTCTTTCGACACCTCTCGACAAGTTGTGACACCTGCCCGACCCGGGTTGCCTCTTGTGCCATATCTAGTTTCAATTATTAAACACTAAGATACGATAAAAGAGACACTAGAACAATACCAATCAAAGAGACACTAGAACAATATTTACGGAATTTATTAACTTCTATTTACTATAACAACAACTAAATAGGCTCTCCTTGAGAAGATTTCTATTAACTGAATTCAACCCACTAATAGTAATCTAACAGACTCTTACCACTAATCCTTCCTCGACTGCAACTCAAACTCCGCAACTAACGTAGCAATCTGGAACACTAAATTTCTGCAAATACTACGCCTTTAGTCCTGACGTCTATTTCAACCTCTCTTTTCAACTCCTCCTGCAACCTCTCTTCCCACTTCTCCTTCAGATTCTTTCCACTTCTCCTTCAGCCTCTCTATATCTTCTCCCTCAGCTTCTCTATCGCGACTTTCAATCGGATTTTATATATTTCCTAAACTTCCCATTTCTACCTGCTTCCTATCAGCATATTCACGTTTCATTTTTGGTTGGGCAAAGGTTGTTTAGCAAAAAGCAATAAATCTATATTAAAAGTCCCCAAGGTTAGTGAAGAGAAACCGCGAATAGCCCAATGTCACAAAGTTAGTTCGGTTCGTGAAACCATTTCCGTAAACAATTTTTATTTTATTGAATAGAGCGCGTTTTCCTTCACAAGAAGAAACCGTATTATGGTCTTGAACTCGCATCTAGCTGGATTTAGAAACGAGACATCTATTTTAGCACACGGTACTACAAAAGTTTTCAACCGATTGTGACAAATGAATAAGCATTATTTTCTCACGATTTTGATCTAGAAAGCTTTACCGTACATGTTACTGAAAAAAAAAATTATGTTAGAGCATCATCAAAGGCTCAATACTCTTATTTTCCCTCATATTTCTTACCCGAGAATAAAAGAAGACTATTCAAAGAATAAAGCTGTCGATTTTATCCAATTATTTTTATAAAGCAATTACATGAAAACAATCTTTTACAAGAATTTACAAAAACTCTGCTTTGCAAGAACGGAACACCAAACGTGGATTTATTATTTTTTAATCCATTATATTTTACAAATCAGTTAAGAAATCTATTTATATTTAAACTAATGCAATGTATTCCTCTTCCAAGCAATTCGCAAAGAAAAATAGCAAATAATCCACAAAAAGATACTCAAATCCGTTAGGATTTAAGAAAAATTAATAGCGTTGCCAACCAGACGGGGAATCATGAGTTTCTCAACATTTTTTTTCTTTTTAATACCTTTACAAAACGTTAATTCGTTAATTGGTTGAATAATATCTTTTTTTTTATCATTATTTAAAAAGGAACTCTCTATTTTAAGAAGAAAAAAAACTAAGTAAATAGAAGAACATAATTACTGAGATTAGAAAATCGAATTTGTTTATTTCTCTGAAAAGTGATACTTCATTTAAATTTCAAAATTTGATTTTCGAATTCTTAAGATTTTTTTTCTCACCTTTACAGTTCTTTATACATTTTCTTATTCCTTCTTTCCGCATTTTATTTTAATTGAAAGTATTCTTTGTAACAATGGCAAAAAATAACGGAAGACAAATAAGGGAATGTAATTAAATTTTCTGTGCCTTTTAAAGAGAAAATAATCTCACCTTCAGGCATAACAATTACTGTTCTTTTTAAGAACCGAAAACTCTTTTAAGTTATTCAGCTCCTAAAGTAAGTTTGCTGCCCATTTCAAACAATTCTAATTTACGATAAAAATTCTTCAAGAACACTAGATGGCTTAAATAAGTCCAAAATATAATGAAAATAGATACAAACTGTTAAATTCTATAAATCTTATTTCATTTTTAATGTACTTTTCTTTACATCTTCTAAAGGATTCGAACTTTTAGTTTGGTATTGCATCTAAGGTATAAAGATGTACTGAATCTTCTCTGGGTTCTCTCTTATTTCATGTTTTGATTAGTTTATATTGTTGCATTTTTAGGCATAATGCATTACTTTGTAACGCCTAGGCAGCAAGTGATTCCCGTATTTGACCCATCCTCATTCAATGAGTCTGTCTCAAAATACACTCATAGACAAAAAAATTAGAGCACCAAGAAATAATTCCGGGATCGTAACGAAACTTCGCATGAAGATACATGTCGGGGAGATATGCAAATGATTAGAAATTCAGCGTTATTGCGCATTACGTATAGCCGGTAGAGGGCGTTTAATGTCGTTCTCTCTGGAGTATAAAACAGGTAACCAAAGCTTGTTTGAGTGTGCTGAATCGTTTACAAAGGAAGAGCTGAGATAGACATGCCATTACGCCGTTTTCGAAGACAATATGAGCAGCTGTCGCAGTTTGAGAAGAGGAGAATCATCGGCATTATGGAAGCTGGGTGGTCAGCAAGGCGAGTAGCTCGTCAATTAAGCCACTCTGATTGTGTTGTGAGGAGGTGTTGGGACCAGTGGATTTGAGGGATATCATTTACACGAAGACCAGGCTCAGGATGCCCTCAACAGACCAGTCGTCGAGAAGACCGCCACATTGTAAGAAATGCTCGCGTAAGGCCAACTGCTTCATCGGCCACCATCCAGGCACAGGTAGCACCTTCACTAGGGGCCCATGTGTCTTTTCGAACCATACGAAAGCGCCTGGATGAAGGACATTTGGGATCGCGGCCCCCATTACATGTACTGCCCTTGACACCCACCCATCGACACCTCAGTTTGGAGTGGTGCCGCGCACGAGGAAACTGGACTGCAGCGAAATGGAACCAGGTCGTCTTTAGCTACGAATCCAGATTCAATCTCAGCAGTGATGACAATCGTGTTCGTGTGTGGAGACCCTGTGGTGAACGCCTCAATCCTGTCTTTGCTTTACAGCAACACACAGCTCTCACATCTGGTGTAATGGTATGGAGTGTCATTACCTACAATACACGGTCACCCCTAGTATTGATCCGTGGCACCATGACAGCCCAGAGGAATGTCCATGACATCCTGCTACCACATGTGTTGTCACTCATGCAACGGCTCCCAGGAACCGTTTTTCAACAAGACATTGCTGGGCCTCACACGGCTAGGTTGTCACAAGACTGTCTCCGCACTGTTACTACCCTTCCTTGGCCTGCCCGATCCCCAGAGTAGTCTCCAAAGAAGCCTATCTGGGATCATTTGGGACGGCGAGTTGGGCATCCCACGAGTTTGAACGAACTAGAGGTAAGGTTACAGCAAATATGGAACGAAATGTCTCAAGACATGATACAGATCTTGTATGCCTTAATGCCCGATCGTATCGCATCGTGCACTCGCTCCACAGGGGGTTCAACAGGGTATTAAATCCTCCTTTCTTTTGCCTTTTT